>CM074302.1:13345536-13628036 GCA_037194245.1 Opsariichthys bidens
CCCTGACATTTCTTCATGTGGTTCAATCTCAAGAGAAAGGTCTGATTCTGAGTAAGTATAGTAAGTGTTCCATTTGTAGCTCTTTTACTGCACTAGAACATCCCATACTGAACACTACACCATTACATGGTGACATTCTCAGACTTACATTACTTTAAACAGACGTGAATAACTGTTAAACAAGGCTGTTTTGTTTGTTTTAATCAGATTAGGCCAGATCTTGTTTTTAGTTTTTCCAAACATAGAAGAAACAGTTTTGAATGTGCAATTAAACTGGAATGAAGAAGCACACGTCCTTCTTTCCACTACCTACACAACCTCAAGAGAAGTTCTCTTTAGAAACAAAGCAACAGGACATATAGTTCTCATATGTCACTCAGGGCTTGAGTTTGAGCCAGGGGTGAACTATAGTGAGAATGGACAGAATAGAGGACGCGAGGCCGCAGGCCCCCACAAATCCCGACCCCGTGGGGTACAGACCCAGCCGGTCCAGCGGAATGAACACGTCGCACAGGTTCTTCAGAAGGTCCAGGAGCAGCGGAGGGTTGTTGCGCAGCACCGTGATCAAGAGATGGAACTGCTTGTTAAGCCTGGCCGAGAGCATCGGGAGGGCCGGCAGCGGAGACATCGCTGAGGAAGGAGACGGGGTTAAAGGGAACTCTCCGTTCTCTGGGGTCTGCGTGAGGGGAGACGGACTGGAGTTGAAGCTTTTAGCTGAACTGCCGCGGGACTCTCTCTCCATCAGCAGACGGATTTCGTACGCATCTCGGGTTAAATTGAGAATGAGAGCGAACAAATAGTATCTGTTTATAGGAAGTGAGAGAAAGTCAGGTTATTAAATTGCACTGTGCTCAAAATAATACAACATACGCAACCGTCTCCATATATTGTTAGTAAAACATTTTAGTACATAAATTGACAGGTGGTGCAAAATCATTCACAGACGTTTCACCAGTAAAATCAAATTTAATATGAGTGTGCATGTGTCTGTGTGTGCATATATATTATCATTATTATAGTTACAATAATTATGTTGTAGTTCACTTATTATTAAGTTATTACAGTTATAGTTATAATATAGGTATATTTACATACTGTGTGTGTATATATATATATAGTGTTATTTTAGTGTATAGTGTTTCTATTTTTTTTTTATAAAGTAGTGAATAGATAATGTTATAGTGACTGATTTCATTTTGATTTTTTTTTTTTTTTTTGATTTTATTCACATAATAGCATTAACTTTTTAAGCAATTTCCTAAGAAAACCAACGAGACTAGCACTTACCTAAACGACCTCTGGCTCCATTTTGTTTGGTCCAGTTCGGGCAGCAGTCCTGTTTTTCCGGCCCAGAGTACATTATCACAGGCAAAATACATCGCTCTGTTCAAATGGGCCACTGTGATGCAGAGACGCAGCACACAGTCGGACAGATGCACGGTGCGTTTCGCTGCTTCCAGAGCTTCAGCAGAGTTCCCTAACCGCATCACTGAGACAAACACACAGACAGACCGTATCAATCACACACTGAGCCATATTTACATAAATAGATTCTGTGAAATAGATTCTGATTAGCCAAAAGGAGCCACTTTATGGAACCACTTTATTCATATTACTATTAATAGGCATAATCAGTCTAAATTAACCCTCAGAGACCCAAGCAACGATATGCACCATGTTTTTTCATCAATTTCTGCTATGCTGCATCTCTGACGATTAATTATGTCCTTTTGCTGCAAACTTGCATTGGACTTTCTCTTTTGAAAATATGTGATTGAGTTGAATTTTTTAAACTGCAATGCAATAAATTCTCAATCCAGCATCCTGTCAATTCAAATTCTCTTATCAAAACCCATAAATCAAAAGAGAGCCAGTTGTGCCCAATCCCAATTCTTCTGACCATTGCCTTACATTTTCTGGTCAGGCTCATGTGAGCTTCCAGCTGTTTAATGGTGCTCAGCAGCTCTGCTCTCGCTCCTCCTCTCTGCAGTGTGTAGCCCAGCAGTGTGCAGGCGTATTGGGCAGCCCTGTTCAGACACAATGAATTATTGAAAATGAGCATGTACACTGCACCAACATGTATTTAGACAGTGACATCCTTACAAATGTATGAATATTTTAGCATTAGATCAGGGGCTTCAAACTTTATGATGCCACGGACCCGTAAATATGATGTTCCCCTATTATTATTAACTGTTTATTTACAATTCTGCTCATACGTTTCAATACCCCTTCAAGTATATGCAAGATGCTAATAATACTTAAAAAAATTAGAGGGGGATCATTAAATTGCATGTTCAATTATTTTGTTGTGTTGTCCTGAATAAGATGTTTTACATAACAGATGTTTACACGTAACATTTAAGTTTACATACCCTTGAATCTCAACTGTTAGTTGTTGTTTTCTTTGATGGTTGTTCTTTAGTACTTTGTTTGTCCTGAGCAGTTAAAAGCTTAGTTCACCCAAAAATGAAACTTTTGTCATTAATAACTCTCCCTCATGTCGTTCCAAACCCGTAAGAATTTGATTGACGAAATCCGAGAGGTATATGACTCGTCCATAGACAGCAATTTAACTGACACTTTCAAGGTCCAGAAAGGAACTAAAGACATCGTTAAAACATTCGACGAGACTGTAGAGCTTCAACCTTAATTTTATGAAGTGTTGAGAATACTTTTTGCACCCAAAAAATAAAAGAAAAATAATGACTTTATTCAACAACATCCTCTCTTATGTGTCATTCTCATACGCTGTTTATGTTCAGCGCTTCCAGGTTCTACGTCAGAACGCCGACTCATCATTGGCCGACTCCTACGTCAGCAGGTACATGCGTCTCAACACACGCATGCGTGTTCCAGAAACTGGAAGCAATGAACATAAACAGCAAAGATATTGCTGAATAAAGTCATTATTTTTCTCATTGCTTCATAAAATTAAGGTTGAAGCACTGACCTTTTAACGATGTCTTTAGGTCCGTTCTGGACCTTGAAAGTGTCCGTTAAAATGACCGTCTATGGAGGAGTCATATACCTCTCGGATTTCATCAAAAATATCTTAATTTGTGTTCTGAAGATGAACGAAGGTCTTACGGGTTTGGAACGACATGAGGGTGAGGAATTAATGACAGAAATTTCATTTTTGGGTGAACTAACCCTTTAAACTGAGCACGGTTCGTCCTCCAGGTCCTACACATTCTTCTGCATATTTTAACCCTTTCCCAAAAGTGACTGTATGTAGGGCTGAAACGATTCCTCGAGTAACTCGAGTAACTCGATTAGAAAAAATGATCGAGGCAAATTCATCTGCCTCGAAGCCTCTTAATTCATTTTAAAGCTCACGTCACGTCGCGTTCTTTCGCAATAAATTTTTTTTTAGCGCTTACGTCACCCACAAAGCGGAAGGAGACGCGTGGAGATAGCGGTGTTTTGATTTGAGGGCGCGGGCAAGTGCGGGGTGCAAAATGGAAGGGAGCGAAAACAATGGCGATGAGCAAAGAGAAGAAACAAATAGGAGAAAAAGACAGAAAATGTCCAAGGTGTGGGATCGCTTCAAATTGAAAAGTAAAGAGAACGCCGTGGCGTGTGTCCATTGCAAGATCGAGCTAGCATACCACAACAGCACGTCATCCATGCTGCAGCATCTGAACAGAAAACATCCACTCTACTCATTGACTGGCGGATATTAATATTGTATGCATTGCATACTATGCACTTAAAAAAATAAAAAATATTTTTTTTTAAAAAGGAAACCAAGTAGTTGTTCATTTTAAAAGATCTACATTATTTTCTCTTGTATATTTAATATTGCTCTTTAATTAAATAAAAATTCATTTTATCCGATTACTCGATTAATCGATTAAATTTTCGGTAGAATACTCGATTACTAAAATATTCGATAGCTACAGCCCTAACTGTATGTATGATATTGATATCCATATTTTCATACACATGTATGTAAAATAAATTAATTAATTAAAAAAGGTGAAAATATTCAATGATGCGCAAGATGGCAACATGACGCATTAAGAGCTGGGGGGTGCAAATTTATTCATTCTTTAAAATATCATATATATATATATATATATATATATAATTTTTTTTTTTTTTTTTTTTTTTTTTTCCCATTTGGGACTGCCCTTCAGAATCTACCCAAGATGTTTCCCCAAAGACAAAATAAGTATAATTTACCCCGATCATCCAATTTGAAAATTTACACCCTGCGAGGGGTTAGGGGAATTTAAACTTAAGAGCAAAAGCAGTCACTAGAAATCTGAATGAAAATGGAATAATGTCACATTCTGTAACTTATTTAGGTAACACTTTATTTTAGTGTCATTGTTACATGTAGTTACTACAGTAATAACTATAAATTATGCATAATTACATGCAACTAACCCTAAATCAAACCCTAACCCTATAGTAAATACATGTAGTTACTTAATAATAGTTAGGACGTAAGTGTATAATTACAGTGTAACAAAGATACCTTAACATAAAGTGTAACCCCTATTTATTTTGTAATAATTTTGGGGGGGTTTAGGTAACACTTTACGGTTACACTTTATTTTAAGCTGTCAGTATTACAGTGTAATTAGACATTTAAGTACTGAATAATGACAATTAACTACATGTATTTACTATAGGGTTAGGGATTGATTTAGGGTTAGTTGCATGTAATTTATAGTTATTACTACAGGAAATACATGTAACATATGTAACAATGACACAGTAAAATAAAGTGTTACCCACTTTACTTCATAGTGTCCTTCATTATGTTACACACACTTATGCACATTTACATGCAACTAACCTTAAACCAAACCCAAATCCTAACCCAATATGAAGAACATGTTGTTAATTAATATGATTAATAATTACACTGTAAGGAAATCCTAAAATAATAGGTTACACTTTATTTTACAGCACTGTAATAAGATTGTAACTACTCAAATAAGTACAGAGTACTATTAATTAACTACATATACTTACTATAGGGTTACAGTTAGGGTTTAGTTTAGTTACTGGTAATTATGCATAATTTACTGTTATTACTACAGTAAGTACGTGTAAAATAAAGTGTTACCAAATAATTTGTAACCTGTTTTTTTACTTAAGAGGCACTTCAATACATACCATGACCAAGAACATTGTTGTTAGTGTTATACTGATTGTGAGGTAGTTGGAGGGGCTGTATTAGTATAATGGCTGAACGTTGAAGTCGCTAAGCAGTAAAGCTGATGCAGTTAAGGAAGCACGAGGTTCATGTAGTGCTGTAAACACGCACAGAGAGTGTTTGTGTACCTGAACACGCGTTCTTTGGCTTGACTCTGCGCGCTGAATCTCACCCACGACTCCATCGTGCACACACTGGGCCTGAGCGTCCTTCACGCGCGCCTCCACGGATATTCACGGCGCCAGATACAGGTTTTACAAGCTGACTGAAAGAGCCTTGATTTTTTCAGACAATACGTACTTTTGAGTGTACTCTGGTGCTGGAATTATGTAGCATACTTGCTCTGTTGCGCTTGATGTTTTTGTCGCTTTGACAGTTCATCCGTGAACGGCAGCTGAAGAGGGACACGCCGTTCGCGTTTTGAATCAATTGAAATCGCGTCATGCACTTGTCCTTGAATAACACAGTGAGTCTTATTTTCACACATGTGTATGAGATGCCGTAATTTACCAGGAAATTAAAATTGATTTAGTATGAAACTAGATCATTTTAATATGTAACGACAACAAACGCGTTATGAAATTGCTGTTTTTAGCGACTAACAATACAAAAATTGCCACCAGGGGTCGCCAAAAATGAAAAGCTATAGATTTTTTATTACAGATCATAACTATAGCAAAAATTAATATTAATAATAATAATAATCAGACTATTCAATAGATTGGTAAAGTGAATTTTATTTGACAATCTCAGATGACAATAAATAAAGGAAAATATAGTAAAACCATTCTGGTTAAAAATAAAAAATAAAATCTAATAATCACAAGAAAAAAGACATGAACTTGCATGAAATGCCAAAACGAACAGACATACCATTCAAATTTGATGCGTAGTAAGTGCGCAACATGTGTATGAGGAGATCCACATAAGGACTCGCCTTCCTAAGACAGATTAAGGCGTTTCATTTCTGACACTGACTACAGAAACCACTGGAATAAAAATTGCTTTGTGTAAAAAGGAAACAATTTTGCTTTCCATCGTAATCAAGTTGGTAAGTCTGTTAATGTGCTTAAAGCCGGACCTGAATATTGCTCAGCAAGATTTCACATAGTCATTCATACAGTGTATTTTGCAGCTAATTGACTGAACCTCACGAAACCTTCAAGAACATGTCCAAGTCATATTTCAGATCAAAATATAATAAATTATATTTTGATTCAAGAGGATTATGGCTTTTTAGGAGCATTTTTGCATTGTGACATGATTTTCATGGCAATAAAGCAAATCCACCCTTAAATTTGCATTGCCATGCAAAAAATAAAAAATATAAATTTCATTACTGTAATATTATATATATGTGTGTGTGTATTTATGTATGTATATATATATATATATACAGTACAATAGTACTGTATTACAGTAATGATAATCTCAATCGATAATAATGAGAATTATAAACTCTGTTCTCTTAAATTAGAAAACTTATAAACTTAACGACATTAAAACATCCCAGCTCATTATGTTAATGAGAGGGGGGAAATGTTATTTCAAATATAAATGATAATGTTTTTTGGAATGCAACCAATGGTCTAAATGGTCTTAACCAGATCATAATTATCTTAAAATAGTAATAATTATAATAATATTTTTGGGGTGAAATGTGACCCGGGCATGTTATTGTGAGATGTAGTTTTTATTTCAAAGAAACTATAGAGAACCCAAACCCTCATTTTGATTTTAAAACTACAGCATGGTTTTTTAATGCATCTAACAAAACTACAGCCGTGTTAAAGGAATGATTTACAGTACTCATTATACTGGCAGATTAATATTTTTTACCTCTACACACACTTCGCTCTTTCTTTCTACTCTGCACAACATGTTCTCTGCTCTCTTGAACTCAATTGACCTTCATATTTTCCCTCAAGCAAATCTCTGACACGTGCCTGACATGACCTTACCTCTCTTCACTTCAGTCTTTTCAAAACACATGTAGCAAATCCTTCAATGTTTCCTACATTCCCATCAGTTAAAATGAGGTACATTAAACATTCCCCCTGACAGTTACTTTCACAAAGTATAATGCTGTCCAAAAAAGAAAAAATAATAACTACTGTCAAGTTTAATATTTCTTTCTTAATCTCTAATATCATTAAATCAGAGCACGTCCCATATGACGAGTGCTTGTGTCCTGCACAGTGAGGGTTGTAGTCTAACTGAAACGATTAGGAGTGCATCATTGCAAACAATCAAATATGAACTATAAATACAGTTCTCAAACCATCTGAGAGAGGTGGGACTAATACAGCTGTAGGTGAGAGAACCATCACCTGGAAGGCCAGGGTATCCCAGCATGCCCTTCTCTCTCAGTGTTCGGACTGCTGTTTCTTCTGGAAGGGGGATTTGAGGCGACTCCAGAAAGAATGGCTGCGCCGGGTTTTCCTCTCGCTTCCCCGCACCATCTCTGCCTCATGCTGGCGGATCTGACGCACCAGTGCGGCAAACACCTCGTCGATGTAATAACGGAACGCTGCGGAGGTCTCAAAAAATGGGCACTGGAACTCTCTCGCCAACTGCTTGCCCTCCTCGACAGACACCTGTGAAGAGTGTGAAGACAAAATCATTACACAAGTACATGAAAAATAATTACACTTTACACAAAAAAAAATAAAAAAATATATATATATATATATGATGATTTTTAGAAATGAATTTAGAAATAAAAGGCCACTTTCTACTCTGATTTAAGCCCTACTTTGATGTTCGGTTGGAAGGGGCGTGTCTGCACCAAAGATGCGATGATGTAGAAGTAGGCGTTGATCTGGTCTTTCGTTGCAATATTTTGTTATAATGTGACAAAATCAGCAAAGAGTCATTTTCTGAGCTTGGATTCGATAAAACCTGTTTTTGGACTAACATGGAAGTTTTGAGTTTCTTTATAGTTCATTGACCGGTTACATGTCGAAAAAATTTGATTTCTCAATTCATTTCTCAAAACAGAAATCTTTTATACCATTATAAATGTCTTTACTGTCACTTTTGATTAATTTACCACATCCTTGCTAAATAAGTCTTCATTTATTTAAAAAATATTACTGACCTCAAATTTTGAAAGGTAGCATACAGTCTGTATATACAGTCTACTATATGCAAAAGTACAAAAATAATTTCATAGCATGTTTTAATCTTGGTTAGTTTAATTCTCACAACCACTATCTAGCAACCACACAGCAACGCCCTCACAACCACTCTAGGAATTGAGGTGACGATTCTATAATTGGTTGTGCAATGGTTTTTGAAAAATACCAGTTAAGGTACAGCAAGAATGTAAGAATATTTCCAGGGCTTTATATAGCCCAATGCACAATGCAGAATGCATGCTATTGTAAAAAGCTGAGAAAAAGTAGTATTTTGTAACTGTGAAAGTAAAAAACTGAGACATCCTGTATGCAGCCAAATAAGAACCTTTGTAAGCGAGGGCCATCAATAAGCCTACAGCGACTCTTTAGAGGTTACAGTCTTCCAAGACAAAAACTGTCTGGCTTGTACAAAAGAGTGAAAAACTCATGGGTATCTTGGCTAGAGTTTGCCCAAAGGCATGTGAAGACCAGGAAGAGTCTGTGTTCTTCTCAGAGACTGTGTTTGGCGCATATCAAACATCACAATGACACATCATCCCTACAGTGAAGCATGGAGGCGGCAGCACTGTGCATTAGGGATTCTTCCCTCTGGCAGGTTAATGGAGACATCATAAAGACAGAAGGAACATGGATGGAGCTGAGAACAGAAAAATGAC
Organism: Opsariichthys bidens; assembly: GCA_037194245.1. Taxonomy (NCBI): domain Eukaryota; kingdom Metazoa; phylum Chordata; class Actinopteri; order Cypriniformes; family Xenocyprididae; genus Opsariichthys; species Opsariichthys bidens. Next base: position 13,354,506 of record CM074302.1, read on the forward strand.
CTTCAGGGCAATGCCTTTGAAAGACGACTTAAAAATAAAACGATTAAAGTCCTAGTCAAAATAAAACAATCTAATACTAAGCACTGGTGGAACGGTTTAATTTGCTCCTCATAAATGGTGCCCTTCGAGCTTGATAAGAAAAAAAGCGAGTCCCATTTGTTTTTTTTGTCGGCCAAAACACATCAATTGGTTGCATTTTAGCACTTCCGGTTCCATTGTCCTAAAGTCAATTGTTTTTTAAAATGGGTTTTTAGTTCAATATAAGGTCTGCGGATATCTTTTTTAGGATTCAGAATTCATTTAAGTTCTGTTCATTTGTGAAGATTATGATGAACCAAATGTTTCAGAATCATAAACTTATGCATGTCACAGAGATTATGTTCTGCATTAATGCAAAAAGCCAAAGGAAAAATTCTATTGGGTTTTTGTTGAGGAACTTACAGGTTGGCCTACAAAAATATGTCATGGCTGCAGTGCTCTGTAACTGCTGCCAAAAATATCATTTTATATATGAGAAATATATTTCTATAGGTACAAGTTTCTCACCTGTCTGAGATGGACCAGGTCAGACTTGTTTCCCACCAGTACGACGGGGGTGTCCACGGTACGTCGCACACGGTAGATCAGCTGCTTAAAGTGCCGTGCCTCCTGGAAACTGCGGCGATCCGTGATGGAGTACGAGATTATGAAACCTTCTCCTGCTCGCATGTACTGATCACGCATTGCTGTGAACTCCGCCTGGTTTAAGACAAATACATGAGGCCTTGTTCATGAATGTGACAACATCAAAAATCATGTTTTCAGCAATTCATTTACAGAAAAAAAGACATTCTAGAGCTTCTGAATCTCATGTTAACACTGTAAACCTAACATATGAAATAATAGTAAAAAAAAAAAAATCTTAATTTTTTAAAGGTTTGGTCATATTGTTTTTTTGTTGAGTATCATATATGATACGTCAGGCTTGTATGGCTCATATATAGTATGATATATAAAGAATATGGAGCTCAGGAAAAATAAACACCTCAATTTTATTCCAAGGCTTTAAAATTAAATTTGGTGCAGTTGCTGGTATTTATATGGCAAAAAGGTAAGGTGAAATTCTGACAGCTTGTCATGTAAAACAATGAGATTTTTATAACAGACAACTTTCATAAAATAAATATAATTATCAATTTATATCTGCCAATAATGTGTCTAAGTAAGTTACATGCTTAGTTGTATGATCAATCTCTGTAGTTGTTATTGTGTGTGGGGGGGGGGGCGCAACACATAATGAAATGCAATACAATGATGATTGAAAGATGAACAAATAAACACTCCTAAAAAGTCTTTTTACTCACTTTTTAACATGATTCATCTAAAAAATGATATATGAATAATGAAGTCAACCTAAGTTGCTTCAGTCCAGTTAATGTTTATCTTGAAATATTACTAACAAAATAAAAGGCAAGGTTACGTTACTAAAAATCTGTCACGATTTCACAGCAAAATGACATGTCTATACATTTTTACAATTAATTTGATAGAGTAGGCTTTAGAGGGTAAAATCTTCTTTGCAAAAATATTAATTATTAGAGCAGCGACTTGAACAAGAACTACTGTTATAGACAGATGAACATCTGGTTTCATTTTTGAAAACCAAGTGATTAATTTAGGTTTAAGATTGCCACAGATGCATTATGAAACATTTCTTGAATGTTTCAACAACGTTACCAATTGAACCGTAAACATTCGATTATTCTACTCTAGGCAAAATATCACTGAACTCGTGATGAGATGACTAATGTATTTTATAACAGTGCTGAGTGAAATTTTCCATTGTGGAAAAAAGGCTAACTCAGAGGGAGAAACATTTTGCTTGTGTGTGCTTGTGTCTTGTGAAGTGACAACCACAAAGACGAAGACAAAAAGAGGGAAGTGAGACATATTCTTGAAAGAGAATAACCTTCTTATAGTCTGCAGAGTGTTACGTTAACTTGACTTCACGACACTTTACAACAGAGGTTGTTTCACTTCACTGTCTGTCTGATTCTTTATCACAACAGCCCTCCTGCCTACCTGTCCAGCTGTGTCCAAGATGTCCAGGTTTGCTGGCTCATCGTCAATACGGATCTGTGTTTTATAGGCATCCTCTAAGAACAGCAAAAACACATAACATTCGTAATGGGTCTATTTAGTGAAGACAGAAGATTCAGTACTGTTCAAAAGTCTGGGATCAGTAATATGCATTAAAGGGAAGGTTGATTATGATTTCACTTTTTAAGCGTGTTCTTTTGTGTAGACTGCTTCATAAACGAGGGGCTGGATTTGCACAAAAGATTAACATGACGAGTTGAATCAACTCCGCAGCAACTATATAAATTTATCCACAAACCATTCAGAAACATCCAGATGCATTCTAAAAGTGTCCATCAATGTGTCCGACTCCGGTTTGAACAATGTAAGGCTGAACACTGACAATCGTCATTTTGGCAGCGTAAGATTCTCCAGCTTTGTTGATGTTGAGCAACCAAAGCGTGAGCTGTTAAAGCTCTGGAAAGGGGGCCCGGGAGCAGCAGCTCATTTGCATTTAAAGGGACACGCACAAAAACGGCGCGTTTTTGCTCAAACACAAATGGGGCAAATTTGACAAGCTAAAATAAATTAACTGTGGGGTATTTTGAGCTGAAACTTGGGGACACCAGAGACTTATAATTACATCTTGTAAAAGGGGCATCATTTTAGGTCCCCTTAAAATGAATCAATATGACAGGAAATAGTGATAGTAAATACATTAAATACATTTTCAAAAAATGACAACTGTAATACTATTTCACAATATTACTGATTTTATTGTAGTTTTGATGAAATAAAAAAAGGCCTTGGTGAAAATTAGAGAATTCTTTCTAAAACAATCTTACTGACCCCAAAATTTTGAACGGTGTGTAAGACAGACACAGCAGCTAACAGGCTCAAGAAAAATGAATGAATTTGAAAACAGATTGAACATAGCAAAAAAACATACAAAAACACAGCTGTTAAAAATAACCCAATTTACATTATAAAAATAAATTAGACATCACCTCGAACATAAAGTGTGTAATTTCATTGTATTGTGTGACACTACAATTTTTCAAACAATTTGCACATTCGACTTGGATAGCAGAATGTATTACAACATAAAACTAAATATCGTCGTCCATCTAGACCAGGGTATGGCCAACGTCGGTCCTGGAGAGCCACAATCCTGCAAATTTTTGCTCCAACCCTAATCAAACACACCTGAACAAGCTAATCAAGGTCTTAAGGGTTACTAGAAAGCTACAGGAAGGTGAGTTTTTATCAGGGTTGGAGCTAAACTCTGCGGGATTGTGGCTCTCCAGGACCGACGTTGGCCACCCCTGATCTAGACTAAGATTCACGGGGCCACTTTTTGACAGTCATCCTGAATTGGATGTAATTCGGTAATTCTTCCTGAAAATTCTTTTGTCATCTATACCAGTGGCCTGGTTTCACAGACAGGGCTTAGAGTAAGCCTGAAGTAGGCCTTAGTTAAATTAAGTAGCCTTATAAAAAAAAAAAAAACATTACTGGTGTGCATCTTGAGACAAAACAATGGCACTGACATATTTTAAGATATGTTAGTGCAAGTTGCGTTCAGTTAAGACAGCTCAAACATGCAGTTTAGTCTTGGACTAGGTTTAAGCCTTGTGTGTGAAACTGGGCAAATATCAATATGAAATCTAAAATAATGAATTGTTGAGTTAAGAGGGCATGTTAGTTATTTTCTCACCGATAGTTGGGTCATGATCCTCTGGAAATCTGTGACTTATAAACTGCATGATGATGGCTGCGAGACAAAGAAAAAGAGACAAGCATAGTTCTTACATAATTGTGGTATCATGAAATTCAACAAGAGGAGTGTAAACATCTCCCCCTTCTCCCTCATGCGGAGCAAACACACCCTGCTGTCGGCATGTATTTGCTCTTTATGCGCTCTGCTCTGTTCCCATGGAGACAGCGATATAAAGAGAGAATATCAGTCACCCTAAAGAACCTTCTGCAGTGCACTCTCAAACAATGAGAGCAAAGCTCATGCATCCTCACCAGGCGACCTCCGCTCATCTCCTAGGCAACAGACTCCTGGAGGGGAAGGAAGTTGCTAGGCACCTGAGCCTTCATAACGACCAGACTGAAGCACTGAGCCAACACCCACACTTTTATTGTCTGCCTGCCTGGGACTGTATGTCTACGACTGTAAACCAGCCCACAGTCTGACCACAATAATGCGCTGCAGAGAAAGAGAACGGACGAAAATAACCCAACGAAAGTGCATGAAGAAATTACGTGCACAAAAACATTTCACGTCAAATTCAAAGAAGAAATTTTATGAAAATGTGAAAAAAAATCATAATATCCAAATTGTCAGTACTGTAACATAGTATGTTTAGACAATTATAAGCAAGCCACTCAAAGGTTGATTTGCTTTTAACTGCTATTTGTCTGAGCATTTTAATCAGTCTGACCAAAGAGGTCCATAATATCTGGAGAGAGTTATGCATTAGCATTATCAATGGTCAGTTGCTCAGCTTCAAATCTGCCATCTTTGCTTATGGGAAACATTGGATGATGGCACCACAAGAACACACACATTCCCAAACCCCATTATGAACAGCGATGTCAAAGACAGTAGACCAGAGATCCCTAAACTTTTCTCAAGAAGAGCCAAATGGGGGTTATGCGCCACAAACTTCCATATTGTGTAAAACAGGTTGCATCGTTTCAAGTTCAGTTTTATTGTATGTGCTTCGTTTTACTTTAGAGTCCTTCAAAGCAGTGAGCAAAGACCAATGTCCACCATATATTTAGATTGAATTAGTTTTTTATTTTTCCTCTTCTCATTAACATTTAGATATTTAGCTGATTACCTTAAAAGTCCATAGATATCACCGTCAGTTCGTACTGCCATTAACACTACGACAAGCGGATAAAATGAGACTTGTTGTCCTGTCTGTTCATGTGACATTCGGCATAAAGTCAATTCCAACTTGACTTTTGGCTACCGAAAGTAAACACTCCATTGTATCCATCTAAACTGAAATCCAATTTACATTTTTTAATCAAATCTGTAAAACGTAGCTGCTATTTTGGTTGCATAGCATGAACTGCGCTGATTATGTATGATGTCTGAGCGAACAGGGTGCGCGAGCGTATGTAAAAACATATGTTAACAACTTGACAGGCAGGTAGGACATCCTATCGTATCCCTCGGGCCGATTTTATGGTCCTACGCCTTCCGCAGATGATTTAAATACATTTAGACCACTTAACTTAGTGATTGCTATCGGGATGTGAAGAGACTTTCAACTAGCACAAAAGAAATGAAGCAAATTACCTACCCTGCCTTTAATGGTGGGGTAAGCGATATTTGAAAAAAGCAAACGACAAAAAAGTTTAGCATATTAGCATTAGGTGGCATATGATTGTCGAGGAAACGGAACGAGCAAAAGGGAGATTTGAAGAAAGACTGCAGAAAGAGAGATGAGACAATACAAAAGAGAAATGCTAAGAAGAATATCAGAGGAATGATATTAATATTAGAAAAGCTTTCCAGCACTAGAGAGAGATAAGTGGGTAGGCCTGAAAACAGTATTTACTGTACGTATTTTCTGTGTACTGTACGCTAATTTTTTGTGCTTCCTTGTCATTCGTTGATCATCTGCGCCTTATTTCTCATAAAGCATTATTTTGTTGCGCATCAGCAGTGACGCATTGCATTGTATGCGTAACAGAGCCCAGCTAGTAGTGCAGGTAAAGCTATCTCAAGACAACCGCTAGAGAGGCCGTGTTTAGCGTCATTGTTAGTGCACTCGGCGAGCGCGGTTCGAGACCGACTGGTTGGGTGGTTAGGATTGGACGGTGAGTTTCGGAGGCGGAGCAATGAAGAGAGGGGTGTGTTTGTTTGGGTTTTATTTCAAACATCAACTATGTCCAACAGCGCTTTTGAAATATCGCTTACCCCACCTTTAATGTTAGTGTTTTTCCATACAAAATGTTTTGTAATTCGCGGAGGCATCTCTATTGTTTGTAGCTGGAGTAATCCTGTGTTTGCATCTACATGACAGCCGCAAATCAGTGGGCGGAGCTAAAGAACCCTAACCCTCTTTTGATGTAATAATGTGACAAAATCTGAAACAAGTCATTTTCTGAGATTGGTTTCAATAAAAAGCTGTTTTTGGATTAATGAGGAAGTTTTGAGTTCTGAAACTTACAGGATATTTTTATAGTACAATGACCTCTTGCGTGTCAACAGATCAAAGACTTATCACTTAAAATTGTTTAAAAAAGAAAGAAAGAAAGAACATAAACAACAGAGAGACAACGAGAGTGCAAGAAGGAGAGAGAGAGGGAGAGATTTACGTTACTTACCACTTTTCCCCACACCACCCTCTCCTAACATCACCAATTTGTACTCGCGGGAGTGACCCCCTGTGCTCCGCGAGGACTCCATCCAAATAACTGGAACACACACCACACAAAACAAACAAAAAAATCTTGTTTAAAATACTTTTGACATAAAATTAGCTCATCATAATAAACAATTAGAAGAAATTAGGCATAAGAGTCAATCACACAAAAACATTTCACGTCAAATTCAAAAGGATTTTTTTTTTTTAAATGTTTATTTTTTGCATAATATCCATTATTCTAAATTTTGATCATGTTAAATGGTCGGTATTGTAATATAGTATGTATATACAATTATGAGCAAGCTACTCAAAGGCTGATTTCCTCAGAAAATTGTGGTTTTGCAACACTGCTATTTGTTTGAGCATTTTAATCAGTCTGACTGATTAAAAGGTCCTTAATATCTGGAGAGAGTATTGAATAATGGTCAGTTGCTCAGTTGGTTGGATGGATGGATGGATGGATGGATACATAGATAGATACACAAGATAGATACATAGATACTCTTTGGTGATTTGTCAAGCCATCATAATAAACAATGAAACACACAGCATCTAATTCCACAGCTGCACTGTGGCATGAATGTGGGCCTGTAGCACAACTTAGAAAAACTACCCAGAAAAAAAGCACTTGTCGAGGCTGCATTTAACACCAGTGCTTCTGTTTGATGGAGAAGAGGAAGTGAGTCATTCTGTCAAGCTATTCATGTGACAAAGCGAAGCATCCATGGGGTGGGTGTTACATTAACCACGGTCAATAATAGATTATTTGCCAGTGTACCCCTGTCTGATGCATTTTCCATCGTCATTGACTGTGATGCCGCATTAGTTACTTTAGTTTAGCGGCCCATCTATGTCATTTCCAAAAATGGAAATAATACTAGACCCGAGAGGAAAGTTTTGAGCAACTCTACTTAATTGTGTGTTACATGCAGCTCCCCTCACTCTCATTTTATACATCTATATAATGTCATTATTTTGTTTGAGTTTTTGTGTTGCTGTCGTGAAAGCGAATGTTATTCATGAAAAGTTCTGAGCAGCTTTTGTGTCGTCCACCGAACGGATTGCAAAGTGTTAGTTGGTAATAAATGACTCAGCAATTTATTATGAAATAAATCCCACTAAGGGCTTAAATTATTTAAATTGACAGTATCATTATTCTACAAGCCCCTATTATAGTCACTTTCCTAAACCATGAGTATCATAAATTCAAGCAGTGGTGTCCAAACTTTGGCCGGTATTGGACATTGTGTCACCCATTATTTACCATGATAAACTTTGGGGTATGATGTACGTTAAAATTATAGTAACTACACACACTTAATATTATCTAATGTTCACTGTTCAATTGTAAAAACACAAAAATAAGAGTTTTAAACTAGACATGCTGCAATTGTGGTAACGTTAGAAAATGATAAACATCACAGAAAATCAGCAGAAAATAAAGCAGCTAATTTAAGACTCCGGAGCTTCAAAATAAACTGTAACTAAAAGGTAGCTAAACATGTCCTTTCAATGACCAAAGCCTTCATAATGTTTGTGACAATTTATTGTTTAGCATACAAACAATGTCCTGGCAGTTTTAGCTACTTAATTACAGCAGTAACTGTGATCTGTTGGCGGAAACTATGGTAACTGTTGTACGTTTGAAAGGAAACTTTAATCATTTTATCATTGAGTGGCACAAATGTACCTTTAATAATAGTATATATAATAATAAATATGTCCAAATTAAGAGGAAAAAACTTGCACGACCACGAAAAAAAAAAAAAAAAAAAGTATTTAAAACTATCAAAACACGAATAGCTGGTAATGATTTGATGACCGAGTTTGAAACGAACAACACGACAGATCTGGATTAACTGCAATGAAATCATAGTTTGAGATATTAATATCTACCTCAGCTACCTCGATGCATCTTATGTTTATAAATTACTTCATTAGTTATATTTACGACGTTTATTTGAAAAACTTTCATCAAAAACGCTTCGAAAGTTTTTAACACTGTTTTGAAGTTGATGAAGAACAGCCCACAGTTCATCGAAGTAAACTTGTTTACTACAGCAAAAACAAACACTCGAGTGGCGAAAATAAAATAAACGAATGAAACACAGTGGCGTTAGCCGCCGCCGTTACAGTCATTTTGCTTTTAAAAAGTGTGATTCGGTACATGACAAAACTATCGTAAGAAGCCGAATGAGTTTCTTGGAGGCTTACCTGTGTCACAGGATCTCTGTCTCCATTGGGACTTTTGTATCGATGCAAATTATGTTTAAATATTTGATGTTAGAAAATTCCTGCCATACAATTCTCACTGTAAACATACAAAGCCATGGACGACTGGAGCTGCGCGCGGACGGGTCCTAAAGCCCGCCCGCCACAATCAGGTTATGGAATGAAATATAAATATCATGAATAAATGTACATATAGATAAATCAATGAATCACTATATAGTTATTGTTTCTGCTGTAAAACTATAATAAATTAAAAGTACGAGTAAAGATACAAATATACACATGAAAAAGAAATACAAGATGGTGCATAATATCCAAACTATCTTGTCTAAATGGTTTTTGTTGACAATGTTTGCTAAAATACTGTGTTGGTATGGTACGGTGATATGATGGAATGATTGTAGTATTCAATACCTATATTTAAGTGCATGTTTAATAAATACCATGTACTACAATGGATGTCTAAAAAAACGTTGTTTGTGAACAGTTTTCCTGTAATGTAACTACAGAGGCCATTTGTGTAAACACAGTTATTACGTTAAAGATGACATGAAACATGAGATGTGATAGTCTTTTCTTCCCTATTATTCATATATCTGAGTTAAATAGCTTCTCAAACAAGAAAAAATGTCGAGCTCTTGATTTTTATCAATCAGGAATGACTGGATGGTGTGGTTTGCTTTTGCTGTGATGTCATGTGATTGACAGGTTGCCCCGCCCTCACACCAGTAAACATGTCATCAGAGAAGAGATGATGCTGCGAGTTATTTTGATTGAAGATTATGAGGGTACATGAATTACATTTAAAAAAAAATAAAAAAATGTCAGTTTTGATTTCATGACGACTAAAACTAATCTGACCAAATAGCAGTTAACCAAAGGGAAATCAGTCTTACTTTTTAGATTCAAATTAGAGTAATTATGTTTTTATGTAACTGACTAAAAAAGGTTATGACGTAGTAAGACTAGTCAAAGCAGTTTATGCAACCAGCCATAGCTCTGCTTGTCAGGTGTAGCAGTTAGTTTGGGAAAAAAAAAAATCCCTTTTTTGATCCACCCACTTATAATGAAAAATTTGCAGATGTAAATTGAGCAAAACGGGGGTGAGTAGGCGACACATTACACATAACGAGGATACAATTTGCGATGATTTTGACGATTTATCTTTAGAGCAGAGAAAGATCTGATGGAGATCTGATCTAGTGTATCAGTTTTTATTTTATTTGCACGTCCATTGTGTTAACAACTTCAACATACAGTACAAGTCAGCATTAGTGTAACATACTGTATTTAGCATAAACTCACAGCAGTATGCAGAAAATTTGCCCTCAAAAGCATTACACTTCACACTTTATGTTAGATGTCCCTGAAGATCATGTAGTGAAATGAGCAGTATTAAGCTAGATATGTAAAGTACATGTTATTACACTGTACTTACATTATACATAGACAACTTGCTTGTATACTTACAAATATTGAAAAGGCCTGGTAACAACATGAATCACACTACAGTTGTGGTGAACTAACACTGTTTTTCATCTAGGTCATTTTAGGGACACCTAAAATAAAGCTGAATCACTAACTTCACTCCACCTTCACATACCGACATTGCATTATCCAAATGGACTAATATATTTTTTTATAATAATTTTCTTCTCAGTTAATTGTCATCTTTGTTTCAGCTTTCAATGTATTTGTACAACACACAACAGCAAAAAAATTGAGGGATTTTTAGGGACCAGTGGCAGAGAGAGAGAAAGAGGGGCAGATAGTACTTCAAAAGATTGGTTTACACAAAAAGAAACCATTTCCATTCCAAGTAAAACAGTTAGATACAAGAAGAGCAGAAAGTGCTACTGCCCACCAGTGCATTGGAACAAACACTCATTTACAATTGGTTATATTCTTCTTTATGTAGTTATTGATATAAAACAAGCTTTTTATGCCCAAAAGATCAAAAAAGTTCCAAGTAACACAATGAGCTGAGGGTTAAAATAAAGAAAAACACGCATGGATCATTTCACTTAGGTTGCATTGTGTAATTTGGGTAGCAGTTTTTACAAAAGTGGGTCTTGCTTTCATATATAAACCACTAAAAACTGTAATATATACACCAGTTTTGAAGCAGAAATTTGAATAGTGAATGCATGCAGGGTTAAAAAAAAAACACACACACGCTATAGAAGGTGGAAGAGTTCATTCTATTATTGTAAATGTATAGCCTGGAAGTGAAATAGCAAGAGTGGACTAGGACGATGGGCACATGGTTTCTTGATCTTCATGAAAATGTGATTGGAATGTGATTCATTTTCCCTAATAAACAATGGCTAATCTCATTATGTGGTCTTTAAAACTCACAATGAGCTTGACTGCAGAGAACGCTTGGGCCTGATTTACTGCTATATTAATTTCACATGTTAAATACGAAATATCTCTAATGAGCCAGTCGAAATCTTTTTCCTCCTCTCACCCTCCCACTTTCTGCCTTACTAACTTAATATGCGCTCATTCGCACTGGGAATATGTGATTTAAATCTGCCTCACGGGCTGTGGGCACCGAATGACATAATTAGGTACACATCCACACGCACATTGCATGCCTTCAAACATAGACTCTGGGCCTGTGTGAGACTGCCGTGTGAGCTTCACCATCGTGGTCACCAACACTCAGTTTCCTCATGGAGTGTGATATCCACACCACACAATGGTGGTCCATCTACTTTGGTTAGTTTTCAACAGCTGCCGCTGACTAACGGTTATTGGCTCAAGCCAAAATCCTAACTTTTATATGGTAAGTTATTAGTCCAATCATAGCTGTTAAATTTTTGATATACCTTATACGTATATATATATATATTCTTTATTTTGAAAAAAAAAATCATAAAAATAAATACAGTACTCTACGAAAGTGCAAAAATTGGTCTGAATCTGCATATATCTGCTATAATTCATAGACTAGAGAATAGACTAGCTTACTTAATAATCTAACAGGTCACTAAAGGAATTAAGAGCAAAGTTCGAGATCTGGCTAAATTTCGTTTCTGTTATTTCATGACACCATTTATATGTCAAAAGTTTGAATGTATATTTGGCGATATTCAATTCAATTGTAAAGAAAAAGAAATCGAAGAGTACTAGTGTTACGCCTTATGATACATTATGTACATCCTGACCAAAGACATTATGAATTAGATGCATGACCATAAGAATTAAGTGTGGCCTTAAAAACACATTTGATGGCAATAGAAACTGTGATGTTAGGTACACTTAAAACGTACAAATTTGCAGACTATACGCAAATATGCTAACATCTGTCACATTTGGCTTTGACTGTTATTCTCGGTTTCCCTCCAACGTGTTTAACCAAACCTTCCCTGATCTCTGTGTTATGGTAGCACAGCAACTGGATCAAAAGGTCCTTTGCAATTAAATGGAAATGTGCATAGATATGCCTAAAGAAAAAAAAAATCAGTCAATCAATTAGTAGATATGTTAGGCAATGTGACAACAAATAAGTCATAGAAGTGCTAAGTCATCAAGATGGAGAAATGAACACTAAAGTATGAGTACAGCTACAAATAAATAAAGCAGCTACAGTGTGGAGACAGTGTTGAGTGGCTTTACTGTATGAAACATTAGAGTGTTCTAATAAATTAAATTCATTTTTAATCCTGAGTTGATGATCACTAATTTTCATTTTGGTGCTTGGCTAAAAGCTCATCCTTAAAACCGGGTATTGTTTAACAGCTATTTAGAGTTTTGTTTATTTATTTATTTTTTTCAGCATCATCAGAAGACTAAGCAAATCTTTTTTAGCTGGATATGAATAATCGCCACATTTCTACCTTGCCTTCTGTGGTAAATATTAGCATTTTAGCAAAAACGTTCATGATGGCATCCAGTTTATATTAGCATTCGTCCGTGTTTACTATGAAAAATTCAACCTATTATTTTCCTAAAAAGAGGGCTTGAAGCTCACTTTTTCTTGCAGCCCTCCTTTGTCCTAAATATAAAAGTGTCTCATTATCTTACTATTAGCATGCGGCTAATTGAAAGTAATGTATGTATATTGCGAATATGCCGGTATACTGGTGAAAGGCTCTGTGGATACTGTGGTATAGCTCTCAAACAGGTATAATTCAGAGCCATAATTAACTTTTTTTCTTTCTTTCTTTCTTTTTTGCTATAACGAATGAGACTTTTTTGCTATTAGTTCATTAGAGAACCTCATAAGTGGTTCCATTAGACTGCTCCTGGTCCTTTGTATTGACACACAAACTCATCCACTCATACACCTATCTGTGTAGGGAAAATGAGAGATTTTTAAATGGGCTTCTTTCTATATAGGGGCTGACAGGAAGGAAGTGGTATTATACACTTTGTTTTCCCCATGTTTAAGCCAGACACTAGTACTCTGTAAGGTTATGCCACTTGGCAATCTGCCGCCTTGGGTTGTCACAGACTTCCCTCCAGTGAGTCACCCCTGATGGAATAGGGCTTTGACCACCCAGAACCAGGCGACCCACAACCTCATTCTTCGTGGTGCGGTCGAAATCAATGACCAGAAACTCCACAGAGATGTCCGGCATTAGCTCAGCGGGAACGTCGTAGATGAACGATTCATTGAAAACAGGATTGAGTGTGCATTTCTTGACATGCGTCTTCTTCTTGGCTATGCGCTTGCGGCCGTAGAAGACATTCACTTTAACATAAGGGTCTGTAGGTAGAGAAGAGAAATAATGATGTGAGACGTTAGATACTGATAGGTTTTTGGCATCACACATGGGATTATTTGAGTATCTTCTTTAACTATCCTCACTTGTAAGTCGCTTTGGATAAAAGCGTCTGCTAAATGACTAAATGGAAATGGAAATAAAAATAAAGATCCTTTTTTGACCCTTTAACATCCATGGAACCTTTCCAATCCATCTTTTCTTTATAGTGGAAAAAGTTCGTCACATTATTAAAATGTTCTTCACACAAAGAAAAAAGTGGTTCTTTTAAGAACTTTATTTATTTTGGTAACCTAAAATGGCAGCACTGCAAAATTCCCTTTTTGAAACCTTTATTTTTTAGAGTGTATATTTTTGTGTATATGTATGCTGTGTACTTACTTCCTGACAGACCACTGATGTCCATGGTTGGCAGGTGTTTGGCCTTAAGGACCACCACGTTAAGCCTGTGAGTAACAGGCTGGTAGGACAGTGAGACCAGCAATTCCCCACGACTTTCACACTATGGAGAAACAGAAAAGAAATTGAACAAATGTTTATAAGCATACACAAAAGTCTATCAGATAAATGACCAAGCATCACAGTGATGAGCCACCTGGGATGACCTGTCAGTGATCACAGCACTGATGTAAAAGGATTGCTCCAACTTAGCCATTTCAGACTCTGTCCCAAAGTAAGAAAAGCCTGGCCCGATTATTCATATTTCCCAGAGCAGTGCCAACAAGGGGAACAATGCCAATCACCCAGTGTTGTAGTCGAGACCAGCTCTATGGCTTCCAAGTCCAGGCCAAGACCAAGGGCCAAATTTACTGTTCTACAGTTGCCGTCAGTGTCGGAATTTACTAAAGACACATAGTGAAAAATTAGCACTGAAAGGGTGTGGACAGTAATTTTTGCAGCTAACCTTATTGCATATGCATTTGTAGGAGTTTCCCTTTCAGATGCAAAATTGATCCATGTCTTAAACCAGAATAATTTGGTAGATTACGTTGGTCATTATGGAAATTATCCGGCTGCGTCTCTGTTCTTTAATTTGCATGTCGTCAGTCACGGGCAGAGCTTTCCACTCCCATCTGTGCTTTTTTTGGAATTGTGCTCTCATGGTAGCTCTCATGGTAGTTTCCTGCTTAGTAAATCTGGCCCCAAGACTAGAAGTTGTGTCAGAGATAAGACAGAGACCTGAAGATAGTCAGATGAGTCAAGGCCGAATCCAAATGCCTCTCGAGTCTGTGACAAGGCCAAGACCATAAAATTATGGTCTTCGAGCTCTGCTTTAGACAGAGGCAGTACTTGGGTACAACAACATGTCCATCAACCTTGCCCAAGTGCTCTCAATGCCCATGGCCAACATAGCCAAGTAAGTGTCTATGTGTTGAGAGAACTAATGGTACCCCTGATTCTGGGACAAAGTAGAGTTTGAAAGTTATTAGATTAAGAGTTAAGGAAGTGTTGCAATGTAGGAATACTGTGTTCTCCTGCCACTCCTGACCTCTGAGACAAAACCAGACTAAAAGTAAGATGTGTTTTGGAAATTGTCTTTGGAGGGTCCCTTGGCCAAGAGCAGAGTTTTCAAATCTTGCTCCTGGTAGACCCCTGTCCTGCAGAGTTTAGTCCCAATTATACACCTGAACCAAAGTAATCAATGTTTACTAGAAATTTCCAGGAAGGTATGTATGGAAAAACTGTAGCTACACTCTTCAGGATCTCTGGACTGCTTAGGACAGGATTTGGCCAAAAGGATCACTGCAAGATGGACAGCTGGTGTCAAGTCTTCAGATATACTGGCAAGTACCTTCTATCACTTAGCCAAATTATGGCCCTTCAACACTCCAGGAGCATTGGGAGTAAAGGTTTTCCTTTCAGTATGCATGGAGTCCCTACCTTATCCCATATGATACATCTCTGACAACCTGGATGAAGCCATTACCCACCTGGGGTGCTAGAAGGAAAAACTACTTCAACTTCTGGACAGTAAAATGGACCATAGAGGAGGAGAGATCAGTCACTAGAAATACTCTAGAGCATGTCCTGATCACATGATACATTAAATTGCCACTGATACTCTATGGACAAGTGTGAGGAAGAACCGCAATGGTAAGCCATCTGTGCGGCTGTCAGTTCTCCCTGGGCAATGGTGATCATATGTTCATGCGGGTAAGCAAGGTGAAATAATCAAAGGCACCTGTCCATTGTCATAAGAGAAGAGGACAAAAAGTGCATTGGCGTCTCTGCAAGAATACTTCAACTCCCACAAGACATTCATTTCTAACCCTGTCTCTAGAAATATAGTCTTGCAACCTGAAACTTATGAGCACTGAAACCTCCAGCAACAACCATCTAAAACAGCTTACGCTGTTAAGCGTATTTGGGGCGAGATCTGCTTGGTTATAAACATTCTTCCAAATATCTTCCTTTGTGTACAGCAGAACAAAAAAAAATTAAACAACTTGAGAGTGATGACAGAATTTTCATTTTTGGGTGAACTATGCCTTTAAAATGTTCATGTAATTTTTACAGTTGCTGAACTTTCACTGCCCCTCAATGGTAGAACAAGCATGCAGCCTCAACCCGGTTTCTGAGATCACTATAAATAAATAAATAAGAAAGAAGAAGAAGAAGAAAACAACTTAAGATATAAAGAAAGCCACTCATTGCCCTTTAAAAAGACATTCTTTTCTGTACTGTTCTTCACTCATTTCTGGTCTGCACAAATAATTGTTGCCTTATTTTCCAGGAAAAATACTTATTTGAGGTGCCTACTGTTAGATTTATGCTCAAAACAAGAAATAAAAACAATTTTAAATTGATTTTAAACTGTTTAAATAGGATAAGAAAAAGAAGCATTATTCAAGCTCTTTTCTTTAAAGTTTTATTGTCTCATGGAATTTTGCTACTCAGGTAAATGTATCTTGTTCTAAGGATGTTTAGATATTTTTACTGGACAACTAGACAAAAATACAGAATGAAAAAGAAAATGATGCAGATTTAAATTCCTAGGGCTGTTCTGTTTTATTCTTCAAACAGGATATTGTGACTGCTAATATTTTTTATCTGTGCTTTTCCACTGTCACTTTGTATCCAAGCATCTGCTAAATGAACGAATGTATCAGAAACCTTCATCCACATCCTATGCAAGGACTTTGCTTCTATAACTAGACATATAATCGTTGCATTTTCTTTTTCTTGCTTTCTCTTGCCATCTCTGTCTTTGTTTTTATCTTCTTTTAGAGTCAAGATTCCAGCCCTGTTCCTGGTTATCACCATGGCAACTTGCATTAGGTGGCATCCTGGAGCTGAACATGGACTTAAAACAGCCTTCATCTTAATGCGTAATGTCTGTAAGTGTTTGTGACATTTTTTAGCAGTAAAATGAGACACAGTCTCTATGGGTAACTGTGCTTCTTAAATGCTTAAATGTAATATTTAACAATGTGCCCGCATTAATGTTATACCATGTTTCACTTGTATGCCACGCTTTTATGATAATCCAATCTATGCATACAAAGAGTCCAAATAACTGGATTTAATTAGGACATAAATTAGCAATTAAAAAGTCTTTGTCACAGTTGGTGGCTGTAGAGAAGCACACAACGACAGAGAAATAACAAAAATTACTATTAATTTAATATTATTTGAATCAGAACACTACGAAGGTTACATAACCTTACAATACGTGATATAACCACATAAACTTAGACGCAAACATTACTGGTCAAATAAGTAAGGAGAACTTGGTGGTTTGTGCAAATTTCAGGGTTTGTTGTATACATGTCTAAAGTTATATGAAAGGGATTACACTTTAGATACAGTCAATACATTTATATTGTATATTTAAGTGTCTTTAAAAAGACTAATATATACATTAAAACAGATCCCTACAAATTTGATTGAGGTCAACCTAGTTTGACCTCAGCTAAATGTCATTAGGCGACTCTTATTCTGCACACATTCATTTTCTTTATCTTCCATGAAACTCTAGGGGAGCGTAACGAGCATGGCGCTGCCGCAGTATGTCACGCACTCTTCATAATCACCCATCTCTCTTTCCACCACTCTCTCTCACTGCACAAACTGCACCCCATCTGTTTCCTGAGCTTTTTCTCCTTCCTTCTCTCCAATAATCCTCTCTCCCTCGCTCTCACTCTCCCCTCTCTTTCTCTTGGCGGAATCGATTGTCCACCACTCCCAGCCAACACCCTAATGCTCCTGTCTTGCGGAGCCATAGGCACTGATTCAATTTAAGATACTCTCTTTATAGAAGAGCAGAGTAAAAAGCAGACAGGAAGTTCTCTGCTATGAACAAGCTGACTCTGCATAGCGGGAACACAAGCTCAAATACTTATTTGCCTCCATGCACTAAAGATTTCCTGTCGCCAGAGAGAATGAGATTACGAACATCGCTTATAATGCTATTGTTCCTGTTTTGATGGATATCCAGCAGCGTATTAGACTATGATTACTTGTTATGCAACAACTTCTAACAGTGTTCTGCTTGTGTTTGAGCGAAAATGGATGCAAAGCCGTCATCATAACTCAGTCGCGCTTTCTCTCTCTGTTTCAATGGGTGTTCGTTATAGAGTTTGTTCATTCAAAAATGAAAATTCTGTCATTAATTCCTCACCCTCATGTCGTTCCAAACCCGTAAGACCTTTGTTCATCTTCGGATGAACACAAATTAAGATATTTTTTGTCTCTGACTCCGCTGTACGCAGCAATTTAACCACCGCTTTCAAGGCCCCGAAAGGTACTAAAGACATCGTTGAACTAGTCCACGTGACTCCGGTGGTAAACACGGTAGTCTGCACTGCGTTCAACACATCAACTGCGCAGGAGACTGACATGGGTTCAGTCGTAATTTTTGTTTTGTTTTTGTGCACATAAAATATTCTCGTCACTTCATAACATTAAGGTTGAACCCCTACAGTCACTATTTTAACAAAAGTCTTTAGTTCCTTTCTGGGCCTTGAAAGTGGTGGTTAAAGTGAAAGTGCCTTGAAAGTGGCTGATTGGTTGCTCCCACGTGTGTACTGTCCAATGGCATTTTAGCACTCGATTGACAAATGGATAAAGAAAAGCGTTTGGTAAACCGAGAGAGAAAAGCAATTGGCAAATCCTTTTTTTAAAAAGCGATTTAAAATGATTTACAAATGTATTTTTTTACTGTTATATTAATCTACGTTTAAAAACAGGAATTAAATAAACAACTTTAAATACGTCTATTTATTTAAAAGTGATTTATTTATTTACATTTTTATGTGTGAATTATTAAATGAATTAATTGATTCATCGTTTTATTTTTATGTGTCACTCTTGGTCCTACATATCCGAGAGCTCTCGGATTTAATCTAAAATACCTTAATTTTTTTCTCGAAGAAAAACAAAGGTCTTTTGGGTTTGGAACAACATGAGAGTGAATAGTTAATGACAGAATTTTCATTTTTAGATGAACTAACCCTTTAAGGACTCTTTTACACCTGCTATCTGTCTTGCGTGACTCGATCACAAGCAGACAATCTATGTTCTAAATATAGATGTAAAAGAGGTTCAAAAAAATGTGTGATCACAATGGAGTTTAAACACTGATCTGACATTAACAGCCTAGTCACCTCTCAATCACCCATTACACCTAAGCATAAAGATTTCTATTTCAAATATATGCAGTTCTTTTTAACTTTCTATTCATTCAAAGAATTGATAATAATAAAAATGTTTCTTGAGCAGCAAATCGGCACATTAGAATGATTTCTGAAGGATCATGTGACACTGAAGACTGGCATAAGGGCTGCTAAAAATTCAGTTTAGCCCTAACAAGAATAAATAACATTTAAATTTTAGTAACATTTCACAATTTTACTGTTTTTGAAACTAAACTATTGCTGTAAATACACCAGCGACCCTCCCTTCACAACACAATCACAAGTGGTTACAGGAAAAAACATTTTCCATCAATAACAGGCATCAATACCATCTGCAAACAGGCATAAAGACTACAGAAGCATAGAAAGTATCAATATTTTTCATGAAGTGAATAACCGAAGAGATGCTAGCTGTTTTGTGTGTGGGTATCAAAGCTAATGATGTGAGTATTAGCGCTATAGTTTACAAATGGTTGAACTGATGGATGTCCCCCCTGCAGTCTGTAACCTTTATGGCTACACTCTCTGTCTGCAATAATGCCACTTTAATGGGCCGTGGATCAATAGATGCTCTCACAACCCATACAGCCCAGCCCATACGTGTAAGGAGCAAAATGGTATACAGCTAGATAATATCACATCTATAGTATGAAACATAGGATGATTTCAGAAGAAAATATGATGGATGTTTGTCCATGCAAAACTCTCTGCCACAATGCTAAGAAGTTCTAAGTGGTTAAAAGGGCAATGCTATGTAGTAGCTAAGGTGTTCTGAGTGATTTTTAAGTGGTTTCTAATTCCCCACCACAAAGTCTCTATGATATTCTGGTCTCTAGATATGGCTGAGGTAACTTCCCATCATCACTTACAAAAGTAATAACAACCCTTCCTTAACAAACCTTGTGAAAAGTGTGCTTAGTTGTATTGAATGTACACTTGTAGTGTGTACTTTAAATCTACTTTAACTGTACTTGTAGATAATATATAATGAAATAATAATAAACTTGTTTCTTAAATCAAACTGCTTCGTAACTCTTGCACTTTGAAATAATGTTAATTAAAACTGTAATCTTGAAGAACATTTGAAAACTTTTAATAATAGTAATAATATTTTGTCCTTCTTTAAAGTACACATATCATGCTGACAAGCATACCAAAGCATATGCAGAGTACTTGATTATAATTTTCAGTTATTCGATAATAGTTGATATATTTTAAATGAACTAAACTGTAACCTCATCATTACATTATTTTAAGTTTCAACAGAAAAATATTGTAAACAATATTCTAATATATATATATATATATATATTAGAATATTGTTTACAATCATCATATCCCCAAACTTATTTTGTCCCTTTATGAGTTTCTTCCTTATGTTGAACTAAAAAGAAGATATTTTGAAGAATGTTGGTGACCAGACAGTTGACAGAAGTCATTGACTTCCATAGTAGAAAAAAATACTAAAATATACTTCGAAATATATTCTTTTTAGTTAGTTTAGTTAGACAGTTAGGTTTGGAACAACATAAGGGTGAATAAATGATGACAGAATTTAGATTTTTGGGTGAACTATCCCTTTAAGCTGCATTCTTTCTATAGTCTTAGTACATTATTTCAGAACTTGAATGGTACATAAAACTGCTTCCGCTTAAAATCACTTTGCATTCTCACAGTTACAAATGCAGCCGCAAAGGTTAAAAAAATCACAAGTCGAAAGCCCATATATCTTCTAAAATGCCACAAAAATAATAATAATAATAATAAAGTTCAAAATGTCAACACAATAAAATCAGCACCTCTGTGACTTGGTCTCAAGAAAAGCTGTGGCATTAGCTTCAACGAACTGGAATTGATGGCAGCGCTGTCACTCTGAAACTGCTTATATCAATCAGAGAGACGCTTAACCTGGGGCAAATAGCTCAAAATCTTTTCTTTTACCTTATTTCCTATATCAGGTTTATGTCTAGAGAAGCTGGAGAAAGCCTTTCACCCACAATGACTGCCACTAACCGTAAAACATCTTGGGAGATCCATAAAGGTTCGAGCAGCCATCTCATGGGAATGATTATTTTTAACGATCGCCGTGTCGAATAACAGCCGAGGAATATGATTCTGTTTGCAGGGTCAGCAGCACCCAATACGGATGTTTTCATGTTTCCGAATGATGTAAGTGTGGTTTTTTAAAGACTACAGACATATAAGGCCACTTAGAGCTAAATTCGGTAGTCAATTCTCCTTTTAGTACTTTAGTACACACAAAGTTCGGTTATTTACGAGATTAACAGTTGGATGACACAAAAAAATCTGCATAAAAATCACAAGAAGGCACAAGGTACAAGCCTTGATTCATTTTCATACCCAGTTTTTGCATGAAAAAAACAACGAATAAGAACATGCCCAAAATAAACCGAAATAAATCCAAATGTTTTATATTGAAAACAAGACCAAAATATCACACCTTGCACCTGCTCACTTTAATAACTCCATAAATTTGATCATTTTATGTTTGAAACCCAAGCAACAATCCTAAAAATACTTATAATAAATGGACTTGGCAACTTTTCAGGAGAGTGTTGTGTGAAGCAGCCTTTTAAGCATAAACAAAACACAATGCCTAAATTTGGTCAAAAATAGCTGTCAACACGTCAGAACTTTGCTGTGGATACCAGTGTCAATCATCCCAATTTAAGGAGCGATTCGTGTTCTGTACACACACAGAACAATGATTTAGGTCATTCACTTCTGTATTTAAATGTGGTTGAACATTTACACTGTGTATGTGGCCTAAGATCTCCCACAATCCTGTGCAAGGTCAAGAAGAGACTCTCACCTGTGTGTTCCTCTTGCTGATTTGCTGGGTGATGTGCGCTCGTCCCGTGCTGGGGTCCACGCCTGCCAACGGCACGACGGCCTCCCCGATGACATCATCCCTTGCAAAGCGATCAAAGCTGAGCACCAGGAAGTGCAGGGTGAGCTCGGGCAGCGAGCTGTACGGAATGCCGTAGAAGGTGAACGTCTCGTCAAACACGGGCTCCAGAGTCTTCCTCAGTACACGTGTCTTCACCCGGTGCTTCTTCTCGGGTAGGATGGTCATCTTCACATATGGGTCAGAACTGCCCGCCTGTTCGTCCACTGCAGGGAGCCCCTGTGCTCCTACAATAGTGACAACGAGGGCCTTCTTGGGGAAGTTGTAATCAATGGCCAGACTGAGCGTTCCCAGAGAGGGCGAGTTGAGACTGTAGGGCGATGCCGTTTTACTGGGTGCTTCACTGCTGCTTCCTGAGCTGCTCTCCAGACAGCAGTAGTCTGCCCGGATGGGCAGCGCCCTCTCCAGTCTGGGAGGACCCACAGGGGGGACCAGGTGGTTCATCTGTAGGTGCGCGGCACCACCTTCAGGATCTGCATCCACAAGGAGCACGTCACCATTTCGTGATCCACGACTCCATTCTCGAAACAAGGAACTCGATCCTGAGCGCTGGCCCACCCGTACAATCTTCTTGCTGTTGCTGAGAGTCTCGGGGTAGATGCTGATGCCTTTGAGCATGTGGATGAACTTGTAGGGGGGGTCAACGGGCGGGTCGTAGGGGCCGCTGGTCAGCTTATACGGACCTGTCATTTGACGATATCGCCGCTGACAGCACGTCCACAGGAAAACGGCCACTGTCACGGAGACAACCAAGACCCCTGCACCCAGAAAACCTGCGAGCACTGGTGACACATCTGAAAGAGACAAAGGCTGAGAATTAGATCACCCCTTGTGGAAAAGAATTACACTTCAGCGTAATATAAAAAAGGATACTTATTATCAAGCATTTTTTGCTTTAGTCAACACACCAAAGACTTGGCCACCAAATTAGACACTTGTGAGAAAGTGTTAAAATGACATTTTCTGGATAACCTGACATTCAGAAAAAGACAAAGCAAAAAACAAAAGAGTGTCTCGACACTCTGTGTCAAGTAGGATGAGGGATTGGACAAGAATAGCACACAACAAGCAGCCTCTATTTATTAAAGAAAAGATAACCTTCCTTTCTTTTTTCAAGGGAATGGCCCCTTCCTTTCCACCTAGATGATAAATACAATTATCTTTTAATATGATCTGCCTTCTTTTAGCTACAAATGATGCAATATATATGTAATAAACAAGGAAATTCCTAAAAATGCATCAAATTGTCCAGTGAAAAGGTTTATAAAACTATTACCACAGGGAATTTGACACTAGCCTAGACTCTAAATCAGAGCGTTATGAACATGTCTGCATTCATGGTAATAAAATATACTTCTACAACACACTTCAGCAAACTACCTTCTGTGACCTTGAATAAAGAAATAAAGTAAGATTTCAAAGCAAAGCACAGAAACATTTTGCAGTTAACAGGCACATTCTCCTTTAAAAACGTCAGTTTCTAACCTCAGACTGCAGAAACAAAGCAAAGCAATCATTCATACTGCAAGTGATTAAGTTACGTCCTAAATAAATATACTTCATTTCATTTTTTTGTCTTTGCGTACTGTAATGTGTTGTTTGACTTTTAACATATATTTCAGACATGCATTTATATAGCCACTGTTTCTAATGTTGGCTTTTGTCTATATATATATATATCGCTATATTATATAAATGAAGCGTGCAGAGAACATCAACAATTTTAACAAGAATGAATAACATTATCAAACCGCAGAAACGGTTTGTTCCCGTTCACACAGAGTTGTGGGTGTAGACTTTGTTGAGGTTTCTAGAGAAAAACATCTGGTCTGAAAGTGAATTCAACAGAACAACAAACATGGCCACCGATGGCCTCAAATTGAGGTAAGAGACTGACCCAGTTAGATGTAGAACAAAGAGTAACAGTGAAGAGAACACAGAAAAACAGCAGCAGTGCTTCAGGTCAGTCCAGGCAAATGCAAAAACATGAATATGGAAAAGAAAAAAAAACATCAAAAATGATTTATGGAGAATACTTGTTTGTGTGTGAGAGAAAAAGCTCCCTCAAATTAAAAAAAATGAGCTTTCTAGGTATTGAAATTATCCATGGTAATGAAAAACAATTTTATGGGTATATTGCAGGATAATTCTTGCTCTTGGCTGCGGCTTGGCTTCTTTCCTCTTTAATTCATGACTGTTTGTTTCTTGCTTGTTTCACAGCCATTTGCTATCTAATGGAGCTGCTGCTGAGCACAGCAGTTATATTTATGATCATGGATTGTTTATTACAGTCCATGAGAAGATCTAACATTCACCTGGCTGGAGCATTTAATGCTATTCACACAGACCTAATCTCAACACACAGACATCTCTTCTGTTTTATTAAAGGCGATAAAACTGACACTGCCAAAAGAATCTGGTCATTTATATGGCTGTCATATCTGGCTCATTAAAACAATTCCCCGGAAACTTTCAAATGTCAGAAACAGACTATAACAAGCTTAACCAGAGCTGGCAGGTGCTACTTTTGCCCCGTACTGCAGGGCATTCAATTAGGAAAGATCACACTGTGGGGTCCCACTGCTCAAACACTTTAAATAACAGACATGGTAACACGCCATTGTCTGGAGGGGTCTACACGTGGCTTTGGGACAAAATGAAACAATTACCACCCATTTTACTTCAATAATATTTGATTCAGTGAGAACGGATTACTTCCACAAAAGTTTGTGTTTGACAATATTTCATTTTGTGAGGGCATGTCCTGCGAATACCGACTCTGATTATGTCAGGTCAATCGTGGCATATAAACATACAGCAAAAACTTTTTTCATCATTTTGTAGGTGAAAATTGTTTAATTTATAGCTAGAAAAGACACATCAGCATCTCGCTTAGACCACAATGATTTGTTATGCGCCTGACGTTACAATTACGAATTCCCAACTCGTAAATATGAACTTCCCAGGACTCGAACGCGCAGACTTCAGTCATTACTGTAGTGTTGGTGCAGTGTCTTGTTAGTATGTTGATTGCTTTGGATATTGTTTCTTCTTTAAAATAACTAGCTTTAAGATAGTATAAAGATACAATTACAAATTACATTACTTGTACATATATTTATTTATTTGCATTTATTACATAAAGTCATTTTTTATGACCTTTAACCGACATATATGATATCAAACAATTTAAAATAAAGATTGTAAATAACACATGCATAACAATTTCTGCAATTAAGCAATTTCTGAGATGAATTTGATGCTGTTGAAAACTCAAATCAATACCCAAACAATTTTATGAATATTGAAAGATGTCTGCTCTGTGTGTGCGCTGAAAAAAATATTGTGTTTGTAATAGTCCTGGGTGGGTAAACAGGAGAGAGAAAAAACAGTGGATCAAACCAATCCATGGAGCCTTTCAGCAGAGAGTGAGAAAGTGGGACATTTGTAGAAAAACTGTAGAGAGAGCAATGGCAAAGATATTACCAAAGATCAGAGGAATATTAATGGAAAAAGAAGGGTCACGATCAGACAAGAGCTTGGACCTGCCTTAATATTGGAAAAGCTTTACAGCGCTGGAGAGATGTTAGAGAGCAGGAAGGGCAGAAAACACATGCCAAGGTTGCTTTGTTTCTGCTCGATACATGAGTAATATTGGTTTTCGCTATGCTTCACAGAACTAAGATATGCTGTTGTTGTTGAATCACAGCTGATTCATCCACACTTTCGCCAGCTGTCTGATGTGGCTGCTGTTAGTTGTTGCCTGTGTTTCATAGCTTGGTCCATTATTTTCAGGGCGGAGCAACAAAGGGGGGGTATTTGTCAGAATTTGCTTTCTATACCTTTAAAGGGTTAGTTCACCGAAAAATGAAATTTCTGTCATTAATTTCTCACCCTCATGTCGTTCCAAACCTGTAAGTACTTCGTTCATCTTCGTAACACAAATCCGATGGTGCAACGAGGCCTCCTTTGACAACAAAATAATTAACACTTTCAATGCCCAGAAATCTACTAAAAACATATTTAAAAGAGTTCATGTGAGTAGTTCAACCTTAATGTTATGATGATGCACCAAAAAAACCAAATAATGACTTTATACAACAATATCTAGTGATGGGCGATTTCAAAACACTGCTTCATGAAGCTTCAAGCTTTACGAATCTTTTCTTTCGAATCAGTAGATCAGAGCGTGTATAAAACTGCCAAAGTCCATTTAAAGTGTTAATTATCTTGCTGTCAATGGAAGCGCCACTGAGCCATCGGATTTCATCAAAAATATCTTCATTTGTGTTCCAAAGATGAACGAAGGTCTTACAGGTTTGGAATGACATGAGGGTGAGGAATTAACAACAGAAATGTCATTTTTGGGTGAACTAACCCTTTAAAGGTATAGAAAGCGATTTCTGACAAACACCCAGTTTATCTTACAGTTACAGTAGAAGAGGTGCAACCAAAAAAATCAAAGTGCATATGAACTGAAAAAAAGCTCTGACTTTATTTGATGAAGGCCCTGAACGGCCGAAACATCATGTTTTTTTGATGAATAAAGTCAGAGCGCTGTATAAGTGAGTGTTGCAACTGTTTTTCAGTTCATATGCACTTGGATTTTTTTGGTTGCACCTCTTCGGTTGGTAGAGCATCTCTTTTTAACATTTGTCACATAATACTTACTAAAATAATTAGAAATAAATTATTTACAGATGAATCATTTTCAGAAAATAAGAATCTGAAGATTTGTATTATAGATACAAATTTGAAGATATAATAGAATGGATTCGCAGAAGTTTTCCAGGTTTATTAGATCTTCATATGATAGAAATGAGTTTTTGCTGAAGTAGTATAGCGTTTGTCTTTCTGTTATTAGACAGAACTGTTCAACAAAGACAGTAGACCAATGAAGATTGATAATGGCTGCTAATGTGTGTCTGCACTCAGGCACCGAGTTCCCAACGCTGTCAAAATAAAAGTCGACCGCTATTAACTACTATTATATTATTGCATCAACTATTGATAAGGATACGGAGATGTACAACATTAGTCTAGAACAATGCCAAAATAACTATTTGGCCACTGGTTAACAAATTTGCTTGCACAGCCCAGATGACAAGTTGTTTTAGAGATTGAGCATTTCATTTGAACTAATGGAAACCTTCACGTTCGTTTGGTGTGAAGCACAGTCAGTTTTAAGGGTGCGTCCTTTGATAGATTCGCTGCCACAGGCTCCATTTTCTTTGCCATTCTCTCTGCCAGTCTCTGTCTCATTCTCTTTCATTTCTCCATTTACTTACTTGACACTCTTCCCTACTCTCTTTTTGTTATATTCATTTCACAGCCTTCCACCACCCTTTCTTTGCCCCTCTCTCCTCCCTTCCACTTCTCTCATCTCTTCTTTCCTCTTGCCAAACTCCAAAGGCCTGGGTGGTGAAGTGTTCAGGTCACCGTGGCAACAACAGGTCCATTTCTTTCGTCATGCCAGTCAGAGCTGATTGGAATTCTGAGTTGGGCCCTAGTTCAGTGATCTGATGAGAACAGGATGTGCTCTCCTGCCCCACACAACA
The DNA here is from genome assembly GCA_037194245.1 of Opsariichthys bidens. Classification (NCBI taxonomy): domain Eukaryota; kingdom Metazoa; phylum Chordata; class Actinopteri; order Cypriniformes; family Xenocyprididae; genus Opsariichthys; species Opsariichthys bidens. Next base: position 13,382,046 of record CM074302.1, read on the forward strand.
GCCTCCTTAAGAAAATGCCAGCCAATGGGAACACAGCAACAAACCACATGTCTAAGCAATATAATACAACAATAAAAGTCTAGGGAGACCTGCTGAAAATGTCATTTTTACAGTCTTAAAAAAAACAAAAAACATTGTACTTGCGTTAATTGTTCCATGAAGAACATCTATAGAAATTCCATTGTAAAAAAACAAAATGTTCTTTATAGTGAATTATAGTGTTTATTTTAAGAACTGTTCATTGAAAGGTTCTGTAGTCACCCAAAATGGTTCTTCCGGGGCAATGCTTTGAAAGCCCTTTTGGAACCTTTATATTTATAAGTGTATGTCACAAAATAGCACAGTCCAATGTGTCGTTTGTAATTTAAAATAATGATGAAATAAACTACAAAATTACAAAAAGTAATAATTAAATTACCATTCTTGTTTAATAAGTTTAAACAAAATTGCTGATGGCTGATAGATTCAAAAATTTATCAAAATTGTGGGGAAATTTTGCAGACAAAAACGGTCATTTGTCTTTCGCCAAAAGCACAGCTCATACAGAAGTCACTTTCAAACCAATCAGCTTTTTGCTGGTCTACATGGCCCATTTGTATGACCAACTTGCGCAAATTTTGAAAAATTCCAGATCACATGGTTTCCTATTTAAATTTCACTGAACAGATGTAAATGTGACAGGGGATAGTTCAAAAGTTAAAATTCCAAAGTTGTTCCAAACCTGTAAGCATTTCTTTCTTCGGCTGAACACAAAAGAAGAAATTCTGAAAAATGTCAGTAACCAAACAGTTGATGGGTCCCATTGACTTTCATAGTATTTTTTTTCCCATACTATGTAAGTCAGTGGAGCCCATTATCTGTTTGGGTATAGTAATCTTCAAAATATCTTATTTTCATGTTCAGCAGAAGAATTCATACAGGTTTGAAACAATGTGATGTGCTCAACTCTCGGTGACCAGAAAAAAACACGAGAGTGCTCAGCTCCTAGTCACACTGCTGGCATTTTAATAAAAGCAGTTGAAAACAATTGGAAAAATAGGCTAGCCTCAAGAAAGAAAGCAGTTTGGTGAACCCTTGGCCTAAGAGTCATATTACATGCAAACACAAATTACCTCAATTGTTTTTGTCTCAATTTCAACAAAATATCTTACTTTTCACCATACACTCAAACTAATATTACAGTCTAAACATAAGTTTTATGTAATTTAATTACATAGCAATTTTCCATCCATTTGGATTACACAGTTTTAACACAAACAAACTAATAAACTTAATGTGATTCATATTTGTCAGTCATTCGTAAATGAAATAGGTAAGATTTATGTAATAGTTCGCAGGTTAATGGACACTGTTTAGTGGTCATGTGTGTGCACACTACTGAGTTAAAGTACCTTTGAAGCAGTGTCAGGGTTAATGAGATCATTAAGTGATGATTGAGCATTAATGATGAACGCCTGCTGTTAACAAGCAGAATCACTGAAGGACAGAAAAACACAAGAACTACAACTGATGAAATCAACTGAAGATAAAAGACATTTCATCTCTCACTATTACATAAATCTTACCTATTTCATTTACGTATGACTGACAAATATGAATCACATTAAGTTTATTAGTTTGTTCATGTTAAAACTATGTAATCCAAATGGATGGAAAATTGCTATGTAATTAAATTACATAAAACTTATGTTTAGACTGAAATATTTTTTTGAGTGTAACTAAGACTTTCGTTAGTGTGAGTCTGTTAGTGTACGTCTCACTAGTCTCATTTATAAACTATAGCAAACATATACAAACACACACACACATACACACACTCCTTGACCCACAGAGCATTCACAACATTTCTGACAGGATTACTGACAGCAGTTTGTTGCTTTAATGTAAAACATCACTAATGCTCTGCTGGCCTCAATCTGAGAGGAAGATGGTGCGCAGCATTACCAAAGAACTTGCCTATTACTGCAGCTCACAGGCTGCTCAAGAAAGAGTGACTCATCCGAGACTTTACAGGTTTCCTGAAAATGAGGGATGAAATCCTGAGACCTCTATTAAAATAATGTTAAAATAAAAATGTTAAAAGATTTAATCTAGGTTGTTAGTTAATGAATGAAAATTTGTCATCATGGTTGCCAAGGCGTTGCTAAGTAATGTTTATAGTGTTGGGATCCGGAAGTAAAAATATAAATATTCTCCATTAAGAAATTGATTTTGAATGATAACTTATAAATCTTTAAAGACAGAACTACTGTAATCTACAAGGTAGTTAATCCATGGCATTTGCTTCTGCCGAAACCATCAGCATGCATTATTTTAGCTTATATTTAAAATAATAGTGTTTAACAGTGAAATTCCATGTAAAGAAAATTCCAAATTCCAATCATAGAGTTGAAAAAAGCAACACACTCCAAAATAGCTCTTAAGGACCGCTTACTCTCCCACTGTAAATGACGAAATCGATCTCCCTATGCTCTCAAAATTCTGAAACGTTTGTATGCATATTGTGCAATAAACTTAAATATATTGCTTTCATAATCAACATCTGTAAATGAATAGTTTTATATTTCTTTATTGTTTTTAATTTGATTACGCTATTTGCAGTGCTTCATGGTATTGTAGTTCTTTCCCTCACTAAAACTGTTTGTTGTTGTAGTTTTTTGCAGGTTTTTTTGTCTTTTTGCCAGATTTTCAAAAACATTTTTGCCTCAAATCAAAGCTTGCAGTGTTGTGATTCACCTTGTAGTTGATGAGCTTGGTTCATGACTTAAAACCTCTTTAAGGAATACTATTTTAAAATCTCTAAAAATGAACTGAAAAAAATTCTTCAGGATACTACCAACAACACTGAAAACGGGAATGAGAAACATCCAGACATTTTGTGGAATATACAGCACTAGTCATTTGAAAATAAAAGACAAAGAGATGAGAAAAAAGGAATGAACTATGGCGGAAGAAAACACTATATGAAGATACTGTTAGACAGATAGAGAAGAAAGAGTAAAAGAGAGAAAGTTAAGACTAAAAGAAACCGGGAGACATAAGATGCATAAGATGTAATTTTTCTCTGCTAACTTTATATTTCCTGACATTTTACTTCAATTATTCTTACTTTCTCTTTCCCTGTTTTATTTTTCCACCAACCCCCAGCCTCAGTCGACCCCGCCCTTTTTCTATCCACACAAAGGCTGTACCCCACATCGCTTCAGCTAGACTCTACCATCGCCAGAGGGACTCAGAGTCAGATGATGTCACTTTTGGCTGCATGTTTAAAAGCCAGCTGCTTCTGTTGCTTAGAAACTACCCCTCCGAGAGAAGAAGCACAGCGAAATAATCATTTTGCCTGCTGATACACTCAGCTCTTGCTCTGGTAATTGCTTTATAAATGATAAATTAGTGTCACTATTCTAGCTGAAATCTGACATACTAGGTAACAAGTATCTAAATGACCTCTGAAATAACGATCAGCGGTGGATGCTCGAGCTACTACTATTACTGTTGTTCATATTTTAGTTATGGATTGAACGAACACCAAACCATAAGTATTACACCACAACATTTCTGCTACAGACATGAATGAGACCTCAAATCATGCAGATTTTTGAGAAGTGCGCTGTTACATTTTAGTAATAGTAAAGCCATCAAACTTTAAATATTATTTGTGAGGTGCATGAAAAAATGTGTGCAAAAATCTCATAGATTTGCACTAAAGCAGAGACTTAATCCCTTGTGAAAATGAAGGGATTGTATTTCTATTGAATGGCTTTTGTAGTGTACGTCCAATCTTAAAAGTAGATTTTTAAAGAGTAGATTTTTAAAACTGTACTCGCACATAATATAATATTAACAAAATAAAAAGCCATTTAAGTGTATTTAAACAGAGTACTATTTTATTACAATGTTTATTAACACACTTAAAGGCACAATTTGTATTTTTTTCACCGCTAGGGGTCACTAAACTTTTTAAAACAATAACAAAGGCGTAGATTGATGACGCAGTGAATGAGCGTGGAATCATGGAACTTGTCGCCATGCCGATGGATCTAATATTGTTTGTGAGGAAATAATGATTATGGATGAGTGAATGCATGTTTTTTATCATGACTGTGGTGTGAAGCTGGGCGTGGCCGAGAATCGCAGACACGATTGATAATGCGAGACAGATATCAGTGGCACGCACGAGACCCAGGGAATATAAAGGAATGAGGACCCAACTACTTGCAAGTGCTGAAATACTACTCATGCAAGTCAGTTTATTTGACAAATTAAAATTGTTAGGTAACGCAGCGCTGTTTCACTTGGTCTAACGTCACACTATCATACCAAACTGCATTTGAGTGTGTTGAAAGTTGTAATGTTATTCTGTGTATTAGTTTGTTGGCTGTATGAGACTAAACAGTAAGTTAGATCAAAATTAGAATATTATACTGATATATTCTGACATTTCATTGTGTTGAGCTATATAACATTGATCTAATATAGTCTACATTTGCTTACATTGTCTTATAACGCTGCGTCTCTGTCAAGTCAAAGTTTGTTGCAAAGCTCTCGCCATCTCGGAAACGCCACGCCAATATTGATCCTCATTTTATTTCTCCTTTTGTCCCAAAGTTTGCTTGCTATGGCTCATAATGTTTGAATGAACCAAAAACAGCATGCTGCTAGACGTTACACAGCTGTCCGCATCTGTTGCCATGGTTAATATGCAGTACAAGTGGAAACCAGGGATAACGCAGATATTACGTCATTGACAGGCGACAAGTGACAAAGGACACTATTTAAAATTGTGAATTTCTCAGAATTGACAAATTCTTGTCCACATTTAGGATAATGTAAGTAATCCCAAAGTAGTTTTTGGATATTTTAATGTAAAAAATGTTACATATTTTGCCTTTAAGTACACTACTTTGTAATAATGTCACATTAATGGTTCCCTTCAGTGGTCGAATTGAATCAAGCCTGTGTGTTTCTGGATGTTGTCGTTTCCTGGCCCCGTCTGACAACTTCGATCACTGCCTCACGTGTCTGGGTCATAAGCATGCTTAGGCAGCATTCGTTGATGACTCATGTTCCCAATGCAGGAACATGACCATCACGAAGTTAAGATACCTTTTCAATACCTTGAATAAGGTGGAGTTCCCTCAGCTATTCCCCATTCTGTTTTCTCTGCACTGCAGAGGACCACTTTGGTTAATACACAGGGTGATCTGAGGATTATAGGAGGAGCTCTCCAGCCAGGCCAGTCCCCACGGGCCTCCCACTCCTCACGTACACTGCAGGGTGTGGAGTTTCCCTATGAGCCCCCAGGTCCTTCACATGGGGGACCCTGCGTTTCATTTGGAGCTCCCAAGGAGGATCAATTGTCTATCACTGCATCGGAAGGTGGACTTGAGTCCTCCAGAAATGAAGACCCTGCAGTACTGCTCCCTTCGTGGAGACTAGCACAAGTCAGGAAAGTCAAAGTGTGTCACAGTGTGACCAATTCTGTCAGAACCTGGCTGACATGAAGGAAGCCGACAAAGTTAGGTTTCTTGACTCCCCCACCTCCCAGGCTGGCCTCTTCGGCAACACTGTCAAGGACTTTGCCCAGCAGTTCTGCCTGCTTGTCACCAATGGTGTTCCCCAGTGGCATCTACATCCACTCCAATGCGGCCTGAGCAGCAGACATCATCCAGACTGCAATGTTGAGCCACCAGCAGAAGGCGATAAAGTCAGTCTCACAGTCAGTTTCACAGTCAGTCTCTTAGCCGCTGCTAAACCCTCCAAGTGGTTGGCCAAACAACATCGCTGAGATGGGTGACCCAGAGATGGAAGTATCTTATCTTGCCCAGGAGATGGTGAATACATCAGCCCTTCCCCTAGAGAAGGACAGAGTGGGGAATCTTCTGTTCTGTTCCCACTTTTTCAATAGAAGAGCAGTTTCCTCAATCTCTGCATCTCATGAGGTGTGACGATGCTATACTTCCTCACTCTCATCCTCCTCTTCTTTTGCTACAGTGCAGGAGTTTGTGGTTCAAGGATGTGATGCCTCCTCAAGCACCTCCAGCCACTCCCTCAGGGGAGCAATAGAGCCAGGTACACTACACTCACTGTCTCTACTTTGAGATGCTACGCCTCCCGCTTTTGGCCCCTCCGCAAGTGAATCTGTTATTTCAGCACATCATGATGCAGTAGACGGTAGGTCTGTGGGAAAACACGACCTGGTCATCAGATTCCTGAAAGGCGTTAGGAGGCTAAACCCTCCTCGGCGATAGCTCATTCCCTCTTGGGACCTCTCTGTGGTACTTACACCCCTACAGAGATCGCCCTTTAAGCCACTGCAGTCAGTCGAGCTTAAGATCCAGTCTCTCAAGACAGTGCTCCTGACTGTTCTCAACTCTATTAAGAGAGTGGGGGACCTTCAGGCATTTTCGGTCAGTGAAACATGCCTAGAATTGGGCCGGCTGACTCTCATGTAATCCTTTTCAGGATCAGGTGGTGAACTTGCAAGCACTGCCCTTGGAGAAGGCAGACCCAGCCCTCAAGTTGCTGCATCCCGTTCAAACTCTGCGCATCTATGTTGAATGCACACAGAACTTTAAAAGCTCAGATCAGCTCTTTGCCTGCTTTGGAGGCCTGCAGAAGGGAAAGGCTGTTTCCAAACAGGTTAGCCCCCTGGATAGAGGATGCCATCGTTTTAGCATTCCTGTCCCTAGGTGAGCCGTGCCCCCTTGGGGTGAGGACTCACTCCACTCGGAGTGTTGCCTCCCCCTAGGCGTTGGCTCACGGCGCCTCTCTGGCAGACATCAGCAGAGCTGTGGGTTGGGCGATACCTTACACTTTTGCAAGGTTCTACAATCTCCGGGTTAAGCCAGTTTTCTTCCCATGTGCTCGGTACAAACAGGTAATGTGTGGGTAATGTGTCTCTCTTGCAGCTCCATTCCCCTCTAGGAAGGGGATATGAGCACATTCTTACTCTCTAAGTGAGTTCCCCACATGGCGAATCATGGATGGAATTTTCTCCTAGCACCCTTCGCCAGTCAGACGCGGTGGAGGCGTCCGACACTAGGCCCAGTACTAGAGATGCATGCCCAGTCGGTCAGCTTTCGCTGGGCAGTTTACGCTCTACCCAATCTCTTCACCAGTAATGGTACCATTCCTGTCTAGGTAAGAACTACAGCAGAGATCTTCCATATGTAGCACTGCCCCACAGGTCAGTCCATATGTGTATCTCCACATGTTACCTCCCTACGGGCAGAATGTGGCCACTGTAGTATTCCTTTCCATCTGTACTCGGCACTAGGGGAGCAACCGATCGTAGTTGATCCATGATTCATACAAACCAGGCCTCACAGTTCAGAACGCATGTGATTTGTGGATTATTTGCATTTGGCCATTATATAGTGAAAGTTTATTATTTGCACGTGTTTGTAAGTTCGAAAAATTTCAAGGGTTATAAATTTGAGATAACTATGTGCCTGCCTCCAGTCCAGGGCTTCCTCCGGGCAGGGTAACTTGTTCTATGGGGTATTTAAACCATTCTTAGGGTGCGTTCACACTTGTAGTTCGGTTCGTTTGGTCCAGACCAAAAACAAAAACAAAACATATAGTCCTGGTCTGCTTAGCGTTCACACTGGCATTTTTAACAGCGAACCTTAAGTTACCGAACCAAAGGCATAGGGATACGGTCACAACCTGATTGGTCGCCTTTTATGACGTATATTTCGCGACGGACCTCGCTTACCGAACATTCAAAACAATGCTGTGTGCTGGATTAAACGCCATCATTTTTATGCATGTACGTATGCTTTATTTTTACGAGCTGAGAACTCACGAAGAGCTCATAAAATGTTCAAAACATTCAAAACAGCACCAGGATTTCCTCTGTTGTATGCAGAAACTGAAACTTTACCTCCTCGTTGCTCCACGTTTGCCCTCTACTCATTTTGGATACACCGATCTTTCCGCGTCGTCGAATCAGCTGACTTGTAGCGTCGCATCTTGTGACATCACGTCCTCTTTTTTGTTCGTTTACACGTTTTTGGTCCGTGTTGCGTTCATATATTAATCAAACCGCACCAGAGTTTGTTTGGAAGCGGACAGAGACCCATCTTTTTAGCAGTCTCGGTCCGCTTGTTTGGTGCGCACCAGGGTTCGGATGGCAGCGTTCACATATGTTCAAACGAACGCACTAACTGAGCAATCACACTAGGGTTCGTTTTAATCGAACCAAACATGACAAGCGTGAACGCACCCTTAGTCTGGACCCTAACCTGAGACCACTTTGCCATGGGTGGCCCTATCAGGATCACCCAGCTCCAGACAACTCTTCCCTTAGGTTCACAGGGACACTCAAACTTCTCCACCACGATAAGGTGATGGTTCTCAGAGAGGCAACCACTTAGTAACACAATAAAATATCACTAAACATAACGCCCTGGCAACCACCCAGAACACCCTAACAACTACATGCTACATGCTGTGAACACCTTAGCATAGCATAGCATGGCAACATTTCCACAGGCAAATATCTCTTTTTCGAAAAAAAATGTAAAAGTTGTATATTTTCCCATTAATTAGAATTTTAAATCATAATTTTTTTTTAAATGCTTCAGAATATGTGGCACTTATCTCAAAAGATATTAATATACGTCAGCACAGGTAGTTTTTCAAAAAACCAATATATATCTGTGCCAAACACATAACTCTGATTATGACACACTCTACAATGTGCCACAGTAGCACAAGTACACACCACTGTGTGTGCTGAATATGAGTGTGTATGCGTGTGGGCCCACATGATTAATAAGCTGGACAAAATTGCCCACAAATGAGAAATGATCCCATTGTCTGTAGTCACCACTCAGCTGTACAGCAGGGTGGGATTCTTGATGAGCAGAAATTAAGAGAAAGCGGGATAGGAAAATGATGAGGTTAAGAAAAGAGGATGTGCTGGTCACGGAGCGGACAGGTGTGAATAATGATGCTCAGCACTGCTAGATTCTCAGTTTTCACCCTTTCTTTTGTTTTCGCTCATACGCCACCCACAGTTTTGCTCTCCGTTCAACAGGATCACAAAGAGGTTTAGTTAGCTGCCATGTCAAGACGGTTCCCTCTCTATATCTGCTGTCAGTGGTAATATGGCAGTACCAGCAGAGTGAAAATGAGTATCACCAGCAGTCGTTTGTAGAGAGACACTGTGTGCTGGATTTCAGCAGGGACAGAGAAGACTTGTCACTCTGACACCAGTCACATGCATAAATCTACCCATTGTTCAATCACTGCAGCTTCACACACCCTCTACACACACAAGAGAAAGAAAGAGTGGACAAAATATATACACTTTGCAGATATGTGTGATAAGTTGAGATCAAATATAGTCAAGGCTAGAACATCACTTCAAAGCCTCTTAGTCTTCAAAAACAACTCTTGAATTATTAATTATTTTTTTTTACTTTGGAGTAAAAATAGTTGGAACACGATCTATTTTAATTGCTATATAACAATCCAAATTAAATAAAATAAAATAATCAATTAAAAAATTAAATTAACTTAAATAAAAAAATAAGTGCACATAAGAAATTCTGCTGAAGAAAACTACTGAAACTTGTCAACAACAAATGTTAACTTTACAATTTGCTTCATGTGGTAATGCCAAAATTATTATATAATAATAATTATTACACCCAGTTTAATAATTACATTTAATATAGAATAATTGAATTCAATAATTTATTTAAGAATTTAATCATTTAATTGATGGCAAAATTATTATCACAGAATCAAGCTAAATCATTAGGATAGACCAAAAACAACAACAACAACAACAACAACAACAACAAAAAACTTAAACTTAAGGTAGCAATTGCAGTGTACCAGTGTAGGATACAGTTGTGACGAGCAGGGCGGGCGGTGGCGCGAGTAATAATGAGCGTCAGCTGTGCGCTGCACCGGTCTCGTATCTCTCACGGAGGAGCTCCGGAAGCATAAAAGAGGAGCGACGACAGTGAAGGACGAGAGAGGATCAGGCCAGGATTTTATGTAATGTTTTATTATGTTTGTTATGTATATTTTACTTTCGTTTTGTTGTTTGTTTATTTGGAGTTTCGCCGCTTCCCGCCTCCTTCTTCCCTGTGTTACAAAAGTGTATCATAAAATACACATATACTATACAACTCAGATAATCAGTTTTGAATAGTGCCAGTAAAATTAGATCATTTTAACCAGACTTATTCAAGTAACATGATATTACTCTGTCTACTTCTGCTACCAATATTAATAATCCCAATTAGACTGTGAATCTCCATAGAACAAGCAAAAGAGAGATGCTATTGACGTTTGAGACTTGACCAGGTCACCTTCCTTCCTGAAAGCATATTCTTGATCCTATTTTGTCCATGAAAATGATGTCCTTACAATGTCATTCGACTCTCTGCCTAATCAATGAAGGCAATGTTATTATCTGGGAGGACTTACCACTTGATTAATATTTATACAGCCTTCATCTGACAGAATTCAATTTGAATTCAGAAACCAGTTTCTTGTTTCAGCATTTTCAATCATTTACGTAATTTGTCTTTTCACACTGAAAGCATTATATATAATTATATAACTTTGGATCAATTATATTCCAACGTGGGTGGAGCTACTCAGTGTAAATAGATGGCCAGCTACCAACAATATATATGGTAATTTGTGTTGTCAATACCTGTTATCGTCAGTCAATTTATCATGTCGGACCTGAATAAGACAGTGATATACAAACTTGTTTGATGTCATATATCAGCAATCTACCAATACCAATCCTTGTGAAAAGTCCACTTAAACAAACTTTTAAAAAGAGTACTCATAACGGAATTAATAAACTTTAAAAGAATATAATTAAAGGTAAGGTAGGCAATTTCAGACATGCAAGCAATTGCAAGCTAGCTTTGAAAGCATAAGATCGACCCTCCCTTCAAAGCGTTCTCCAGAGCCATGCCTCCTCCAAAACACATGATTCTGATTCTTAAATTGCTGTGTGTCTGAAAGTACATAACATTACAATATTAATGAACGTAAACAACTCACAGAGCTCGGACACGTATCATTGTATTCGGACCGAATTCAATGATTAGACACACATTTTTTTGGTCCTGTGATTTCCACAGAAGATATATGCATGTTTTAATATTCAGACCACTTCTATTATTGATTGCTATCAGGATGTAAAGAAAGCTTCAACAGGTAGCCTATAACAAAACTTTGTTGTTTTTTTTATAACAAAAAATTGCCTACTCTACTTTAAAGTGTGAAATCAATGTAATGTTTTTGACACTTGATCGCATATTAATTGTATGTCATGTATTTAAATATATTTGTAATTACAAATTTGTAATGAGGTTGCAATTTAATACATTTAAATTATATTAAATTTAAATATAATATCGAATTACACAGAGTTAAAACTATAATTATAATCAAGGATTTTGCATGTGCTTTATGTGTGTCAACACATAATAAACTTACTTCTTTAAAGCACGATAAAAGATCATAAAAACCTAATGATTTAAAATGTATTTCATTTGACATTATTACTAAGTGCACTTTTTAAAAATGTACTTATGTGTCTTAAGAAAGATTCATGAAAGTGAACTCTCTTTAAGTACACTTAAATGGCCTTTTATTTTATTGATATAAGCCTATATTACTGTATCTGCAAGAATATACTTTTAAGATTTAAAGTACATTACAAGAGTACATATTTTTTAGTTGCTTTGTTTCTAATTCTGTGACATTCTGTTTGATAACCCCACCCACAGTCTAATTGTCTAAAATCCCACTTCACAATTATATCCAACATGTTCTGATTTTCTATTGTTCTGTCACACTAAGAGTGGACATAGAAATCCCTGGAAACTTCACTATTTCTTCATGGCTTCAGAAATCCTAAATCTCTGTTTATTTGGCTGGGCTGGTCTTGCTTTTTCTTTTTTTCTTTTCTTTTCGAGCACACATCTTGCTGCTGATTCTGTCTCCAAGCAACTCCCACGTGGTGGGTTGCGATCCAAGAAGCCTCAGACGTGTTCCTAAAATACTTGACCCAAACTACATCACACGCAATTCACCAGGAAACGCGTCAAAACTGTCCACCTCCCCCCCAGCGCACGATATGATCCTCTAAAGACTAACAGAAAACAGATAATAAATCTGACCTTTAACGATTTTAAAACCATTGAACAACTTGAAATTTAATTTTCAAATTTTAATCATAAAATATTCTGAACAGTAGCTATTTCTGGGCAGTATGTTAATTTCCTATTTTTACATTATATTTTATAGTAAGTTGAGCTACCATGGCAAGTATACAGAATAGACATTTTAATATTCATTTTTGCTATTCAAAAATTAGCGGTGTTTTTGACAGTTAAGAAGACTCATATCATACCTATTCAATCATGTTAAAATCATATACGCTCTGTGGTGTAAGGCCAATAATGAAACAATTACTGAAAATAAAATGTGCTCATAACTACATTTCAAAAATTTTATATGAATAACGGGAATAGTATGTAGGCTACTGGTAGCTTATAAAATATGTATTTTTCAATGCTTATACTTTTAAATAGTAACACATGATGTGTTCATTTCACATTCATAACAGGAATAGAAAAATAAGCTAATGCATAATTGTAATTTGGCAGTGTTTATCATCCCTTCAGAAAACCTGTAGGCCTAATCGCATTCATAGAGATTATCAATAAAATATGGTTGATGTATAGAGGCTTCGAGTAAAGTGTGACCCGCGTGCAAATTAAGAATAAAGCAGCCGCGCACGAGCTGATCCCGCTGACGCCTCGCTCAGTGCACAGACATGACGTCATGCACGCCGTGTCATCAGGGATGCGAGAGTTTAGTTCATTTAAACGCGCCTTTCCTTAAATTCATTTATTTCTACTTTGAGACGTATTTAAATGAAATAAACCATCAGCATGTGTGACATAAACATACTTCATGCGTCTCAGGTGAATCATGTAGTCCACACGTATTTCCGGTGCTGCACTTTACGCTATACGCTTTACAGTCGATTGGTGAATATTAAGATTTCCAGTGTCAATTCTATTATAAGCTATAACCAAAACAACTTGCGCTAATTGACTGTAATACAATATAATATAAAGTGATAAAACAGCTTATACTACTGTAAGTAAACACACTCTCAGGAAAACATCGCTCAGGATAGGTATTACAAAACAAAACACAAATCTAAAATCTGACTCCAAAATGAATTAAGAACCGAATAATACTTCAGTCGAATAATTTAACCAGTTTTATAGCGTACAGATTCACTAAAAGCTCGTCATTACGTAAATATAGATGGATTCACTTACCATAGGTTGGTTTTAAATTAGTAATCTCGGCCATTTTGAAGTCCAATGGCTTGGCTGTGACAAGAAAACAAAAAATAAAAAGCCAAGGGAATGAATTTCTATTTTATTTCCATGAATTTCTTCAGGCCGATCCTCCAGCTGAATGGGTGGCCGAGCTGTTGGATGTTTTCTTCTGTGCCTGCGCGCTCCTCAAAGATGCTCTCGGTGACGCGCCCGCGCTCCCGCCGCCTCCTCCTCCTCCGCACCAGATGCGAGTGTGAGCGCGAGATGCAGCGCCCATTGAACCTTCATTTATAGACAAGCCCTTCAGCGTCCCCTACAGTACATAATGGGGAAAAACATTTGAACTATGAACTTGAAATGTTGCATTGCCTCTTTTTTTCTTACATTATAACCTATTCATATATATATATATATATATATATATATATATATATATATATATATATATATATAAATTACACAATTAGTTTTTATGATGAATTATATAATATTTCTGTTTAATAATTAAAAGTATATTCTAAGTATTTTATTTTTTACATGACTCAAGATTCTATTCGTTTTCCACGTCTTTATAACCTTGTATTTAAGATGATATAGGCTAACTGCAGACTCATAAAGGCCTAATTTGAATGAAAGAAATACAACTCAAAACATATCTGTATCAAAATGATTTTTTTTTTTTTACTTTGGTGTACAGTCAACATACAGGAGCAGAATGTCCTTTAACAATAGAATAATTATAATAACAACAAGAATTGAAATGACAATATCAATAAAATAGTCAATTCAAATATATTCACACTGGATAACATACTGATAAATACTTGTAAGAAATAGGTTTCATATATGGAATGCTGTTGATTTGACTTCCAGTTGGGTGATTGTCATGTTACTGACATACATGTTGGCTTTCATCATGTAGTAACCTTACACAATACAGTATGCCCATCAGTGGAAACACACAAATTCTAGAAGTTAAAGTGTTACAAGGGGCTAGGCCACATATTTTTGAGAAAAAAAACAAACAAAAAAAAAACATCCTTTGGACTTGAACCAAAAATATTCTCTAAACCTTTGATACAATGAAAGAAAGTCAAAATTACAGTACAGAACACAGTAGCTAATGAAAGAGAAATAAAGTGAAGTTACTCTTCAGTGAAAACAGCAACTGCACGTCTGTCACAATGACATTTGTGGTCGATTGTGACATGTTTTCTGTTTTTAAGGCAACATAAACCATACAATGACTGAGGACCACGTGATATTCAGTGTCGGGTGTAATGCATTACTAAGTAATTGATTACTGTAATTTAATTACAGTTACTTCTGATGCAATTGCATTAAATAAAGTATAGAACAATTGTTTATATAAATAGTGTATTTGACATGATGTTAAAATATATGTAACATTCTCCCTCTAAATACTTCAGTCAGTTCAAGAATAATTTCTGCAATTCTATATTCATTATTGAAAGAATTAAAAGAGCAGTTTCATGCCAATCCTTGCATTGTTCAACTGGTCGAGGTTGATATGGGACTAAGAAGTAATTCGTAAAAAGTAATACAATACTTTTTGGGAGAGCGTAATTAGTACAGTGATCCAATTACACAGTTGAGGACGTAACTAAAAAACAGTAATCAATTACTAGCTGCAACAGTAACTTACCCGACACTGGTGATATTTTTGGCAAACTCTTTAAACCAACAAAATGTTTCGAATTATACTTGTAATTCTAATCAAGCTATGCACTGAAGTTGCTAATGACATTTAGATACCTGTCTAAGTCTAGTATTATAAATGTTTCTATCTTTAAATACAACAAATATGTTATTACGTGTATCTGATGTGAAATGCGAGAGCTTAAATCTATTTCACCCGAAACGACCTCAAGATAGCATACCGGTTGAAAGATAACTCAACACTGTTTGAGAACATTGCAAAGTGCCTTTGAAATTTGTATTAAAACTACTGTAATTAGCCTTTAATTTGCAGTGTATGTATATGTAACACGTATCCAATGAAATACAGCACAAAGGCACTCATCAAAATAATGAGTGTACCTGACAATTCAATGTGTTTTATAGCATCTGACGTTCAAGAAAAAGAAAGAAAACAAGGCATTAAGCTTTACGATAAATTTCCCGAAAGGCTCACAATTCTCAACGTGACCTGAGCCGATGTGAACAACCCTGCAGATGAAGAATTTGCATCTTTTGCATCACCCAATTTACAAACGTCATGTTTGAAACCCAAAAACACTCTGACTGTAAGACGACTAAAACATCCCTGACGTACTTCATTGCTTAAAACTACTGGAATATTTCAGACCAATAGAAAGTTTGCGATGTTTATCATCAATGCGAGAATAACTGGGAAGGGCTTTTTTAGTCATTTCAAAATCTATCTATGAACAAAGGAGCACAAAGGGAAAGGCACAAAGATTATTACTGTGGAAACTATACTGGGAACGCAGAATATCATACAATCCTCTACTAAATATTTTCTCTTAAGTCGTGACTAACCACAGCTACCACTTGTCAAGCACTAAAAATAGTGATGATCTGATTAAAGTCAACATGAAATGGCATTCGCAACCCATTTACTTCTGTAGTGTAACATATTTCACCGCAAATACTGCAAAAGTCTTGTTGAAAAATGCTCACCGAGGTAGCATTTACTTAAAAATACAATAAAAACTAGAGCCCCTAAAGGGACACGGTGATGGTAAAAAAAAAAAAAAAAAGATGCTTTTTTGAGTGAACACAAAGTTTCTCAGAGAAACAATATTTTTAAGTAAATGCAAAAGAATTGAAAAATAATTTTGTTTCCCCATCTCAATTTTTTTTTTTTGACACAGCAAAAGTTCCTTTTAAGGGCTCAGTAAAAACAAACTTTGGATAAATTATTTGTAATTTAAAATATCAATTTTCTATTGCATACATTTTAGAATGTAATTCATTCATTCCTGTGATGGCAAAGCTACATTTTCACCATTCACTCTTCAGTGTGGTCACATGATCCTTGCTAATTTGCGGCTCAAGAAACATTTCTTATCACTATCAATTGAAAACAGTTGTACTGCTTAATAATTGTGTGGAAACCCTGACGCATTTTTTTCAGGATTCTTTGATGAGTAGAAGGGAAGTTCAGGAAAAAGTAAACAGGATGAATTTTGATTTCATGTTGACTTTAACACTACAATGAGGTTCCACTTTTATTATTAGATTTGCATTTGTATCGAATGTACATATTGAATAAACCAATATAAAGGATCTTTCCATTAAGTAGGTGTACAGTAAAATATAGACATTTCAGTTTGGGAAGGCAGCAAAACAATAATGTTTAATGCTCAAAGTTTGAAGTTTAGATGGTCTACCCGTTTGCAAAAGGTTATAGTAGTATGGGGCTGACTGACTGAATTTTGCTCCCAATCCAGACAAGAGTTGCTGGGCGAGATAAATGCTCAAGCTGAGTAACTGGTGTTGGCAAAAAACCCGTTGTTTGAAATCGGTCAGTTGGTGCATCAAGGCTCTACATTCGGTTCAAGACACGCCCTGTTTTGATTTGGTTAAAGTATGAGGTGAGCATGACGTCCGGAAAGTAGAAGAATCCAGACACATTTTGGCATAAAGAAAAATCCACTGGGTTCATGCTTGATTATCATGAGGTATTCTGGCTTTGGTGAGTTACACCACATGGCAAAATGATTTGGTTACAAACACCGAACTGCGTCACAATACTAATACCACCATTTTAAAGCTGAACAATTCAGGCTTGCTTTTTTTTTTCTTCTTCTTCTTCTTCTTTTTTTTTTTTTTTTTTTTTTTTTTGGTATGAAAATAAAGGAGCTGGAAGGCTATTGCAAGTCTAACTAATAAGATGCCTGGATAGTAAGCCGCGTAATAGCTGAGTTGAGGTCCACATGTAGAGGAACACAGCACAAGCACAGAGATGATGAGCGTTTTGTTTTGACAGTTTGTCCTGTTATCTGTCTGGTACAGTTTGTCTCTCAGAGGCAGGTTTGCATCTCCATCAGCTGGTCCTTTCGAACGGTTCCTGAAGTGACCAGCGCCAACATAACGATAAATATTTGCTCTGAGGCATTTAGTGCTACCAAACCCGTGGATCTCGAGATGTTCTGAGATTTTACGCAATAAACTTGGTTGGAGTTTCAACAGTCCAATAGAGCACAACACAGTGGTTCTGCAAGTAAAAATACCATTCATTTTCTCCAAAGAGATTCGAGTCAATTTCGCTACACTCTCAATCTAGTAAATATTTTTGAATACACATTTGAATACTTTTGGAACATTTGAATAAATATTTTGCAACAAACTTCAAATATATAGTATACAAGCGGATTTAAATTCACAATGCATATTTTTGTAACGTTCATATTTGGTTCGGTTCAAGACTCAGAACTCTTATGGAGTAAGTGAATGGAAAAATACTTCAGGAACCAAGGCCATTGCAAAACCATGGCAGTTTTTTGCGCTTTGTTTTATGTTCAGACACAGACCCATAATTGAATTTCTTGCAAAGACAGATTGTAAGCGTTTTATACCAGTATTGCAAAACTATTAGGCTCTAATATTCTTAGTATAACTGCATGGATGTGCAAAGCTAGAAAGGCATATGGACAATAAAGCTATTTCCCTGAACTTAATCTGCAATCAACCCTGTGTAAACTTGCATTCATTAGTTGACCTGTAGCGCTAAGGTAT
Source organism: Opsariichthys bidens (assembly GCA_037194245.1). Lineage (NCBI taxonomy): Eukaryota > Metazoa > Chordata > Actinopteri > Cypriniformes > Xenocyprididae > Opsariichthys > Opsariichthys bidens. The sequence continues at coordinate 13,400,120 of CM074302.1, forward strand.
ATACATCTAATTTGAATGGATGAATCTCACGATTCCCATCAAGAACATGTCCAGATCACATTTCACCATAAAATCAAGAGAAAGAAACAGAAAAAGATATTTTGGATAAAGTGAAACTTATTTTAGATTTCTTCATTGTGACATTATTTTCATGATAATAAAGCATATCCCTTCTAATTCTCATTAAACATATATATATATATATATATATATATATATATTTCTTTATATTATTTCAATTAAGTATTTGTACAATGTAGTTACATTGTAATAAGCTACATTGTCATATTTGTTGGACTGCCTTTAATTTACATCGATTTTAATGAAACAAAAATCACTGTTTTACAGTTTTTTTTTTAAATATAAATATGCAGTACTCTCATCAGAATCACCACTGCATAAACTTAAAAAACCTTTGGAAACATTTCAATAATGTAAATTTGTAGGGAAATGTGCTTAATTATAAAATAATGTCACAATAATAATAAAAATAATAATAATAATAATAATAAAAAAATAAAAATCAAGAAAACAGGCTTCATTCTCTTTAAGCAAAATATTTATATTTTTATATTGGAGTGAAATATGACCTAGACATGTTTTTGTGAGACTCACCCAAAAAGAAATGCAACACTATAGAACAATAAAATGCACTGAAATACCTTTCAAAAACATGAATTTTAGAGTAGTGAATTTAGGTGGTGTTTTCATTGGGATTCTAATGACTGTTAAAAGCACAAACCACACTGTAGCACGTAATGTGGTTCGCACGCTTACTGTAGTGAGTCCAGTATCTGTGTTGTGAGTGTTTTCTGTGTATTGTTCCCTCTCAGTTAGCTGGTCCAGGGTCTGCCAGTGGCATAGTGTGCAGCACCTCATCCAGCAGCTGCAGTGCCCGGTGCAAATGCACCTCCACCCAGCAGGGGGTGTGCTTGATGCTCTGCCGGGGGTAATCAGGGCCCCAGCCCTTCACGAAGCTCAGGCGCAGGATGCACAGCCTCCTGAGATCATCCACACCAATCCCTGCTGCTGCTGAGAGGCCTGGAAAAATAAACATTGTTCAATTCACCAACAACTCAAGTTTTTGAATTTGCACTGATTCTGCAAAAACTTTATTTATAAAGGAATTAGGTTGTCTGATCAAATTTTAAAAAGGTTTTATCCTATGTTGACTTATTTCCTGTTGAAACAGTAAGTTAGATGCATTTATTACAGAGATGGGCTTATTGTTGGCCGATCACTTCTGACTTGATAACCAATCACATCATTGAATTTCTTCTCTAGTTAAAGGGTTAGGTCACCAAAAAATTAAAATTACTCTATGATTTACTCACCCTCAATCCATCCTAGGTGTATATGACTTTCTTTTTTTTTAGAAGAAAACAATTAGAGTTATTTTAAATAATGTCCTGCCTCTTCTGAGCTTTATAATGGCAGTAAACAGATGATGAGATTTTGAAGCAAAAAAAAAGGGCAAGCATCCATAATAAAAGATAACCACACGGCTCGGGGGATTAAAGAGGGTCTTCTGAAGAAAAGTGATGCATTTGTGTAAGAAAAATATCCATATTTATAAAAAAAAAAATAATTTGCTTCAGATATACAGCTGTACACAACGATCTGTGGCGGAAGAGTATCCTCTGACCCAACACATGACACGTTGACGACTGTGGAAGCCGGCCACGAATTAGAAGTCTCGAATTTCGATATAAGAGAAGAGGAGCTTGAGTTTGTTGCAAAGCCCTATTTGTTTGAACAGCGAGAGGCGTCAAAGCTTACGCTACTCCTACATTGTGTGAGGCGTAAGTCGACACGCATACTGCCGTCTGCCAGAAGCCAGTTATTTAAGTTGTAAAGTTTTAAATATGGATATTTTTCTTACACAAACACATCACTTCCCTTCAGAAGCCCTTTATTAATAGATGGTTGCCCTTTTTTGGGCTTCAAAATCTCATCCTCTATTCACTGCCATTATAAAGCTTAGGAGAGCCAGGACATTATTTAATAGGGGTGTGACGAGACCCCTATTCCACGAGACGAGACGAGACACGAGATTGGTTTTCTGAAAAGTTGAGATGTTTTCATCTTGCCGCGGCACAGGCGTGCCAGGAAAAAACGAGCGCGCCACACCGCATGCGCGTCACGACCGAGCCGCTTCCATTTTGCGCGAATGAAAATGCACGCGATATGTGAACTAAGAGTCTGTATGACCTTGGCCGAGGTGTACGGCATAGTCTTCTTACAATGTTTACACATTGTTTGTGTCTTGTGAGTTATTCTTTCTCCATTTATTATTTCTACTGGAAAACCAAAATGTTTCGACACGAACGATTTGAAAGTGGCGGGGGCGTCTTCAATAATAATTTCACCCTCACACTGATAGCGCCACGAGACAACTTTTCACCTCGACGAGAAATCTCGTCACGTTTTAGTCTCGCAAGATCTCGTGGTACGAGATCTCGTCACACCCCTAGTATTTAATATAACTTCGATTGCATTCGTCTGAAAGAAGAAAGTCATATAAACCTATGCTGGCTTGAGGGTGAGTAAATAATGGGGTAATTTTTCGTTTTGGGTGAACTATCCCTTTAAAGATTAGCAGATATGTGGTCAATTCATTAAGTGATAAGCTATTTCCTCACAAAAGCAGTTTATTCAGCGTACTGAAGCCTCTCCTCCATTGACATCCATTAAAAAACAGCCTCTGGTCTGCTTGCCCACGTACCGCTGCGTTACGTTGTTTTTTGCTTGTTTATTTATTTATTTTTTTGCTAACCTTGGTTTGGCTTACAGCGGATTTGTTTATTATATGGCTCTCTGAAATGCTTGATTCTGAGGTCGGTTATTTCATGATCAAAAGCAATGCTGTATAATAACGGTCATCCGGTTATTTGAGGTGGACGCTTCTTTCATGTCTCTCGTATCACATTCTCTCAAGCTCTCTTATTTCACTCAAATGCAGCTGGTGCATCTTGTTATCGACTGTATTTACTGTAAAATATACCCGGATGATTTCAGTATTAATAGTAGGCCTACAGTATTAGACCTAATATTATAATATAATAAAGTGGTTTCTTCTCAAATCAATATTTCATATCCCAGTCATTATTTATGTGGTGAAAATCTGTGCAATAAGTAATACGACTGTTATCCCTTAAATATCCACCTAGTTTGAACTTGTTTGTCAAATTTGCTGCTAGGAACGTTTTTTCTTAGCAGACGCTTTGCATCTAATGTGCTAATAAAACATTTCCACTCAAATGTCAAATCAATATTCCGTGCATGATTGATTACTTATATGTGACAAGTATCTGTGTATTAGGAGGGATAATGTACATCCTGTCAGGGTTTATTTTGCTGGATGTACATTATGCCTTTATCGGTGACCTCAAGGCTAACAGATCTCATTTTGACTGCGAATGAGGCAGACACTCACTGACTGCAGGCGCGATTCCACCAACACTTCCTGGTCCTGGAATATTCCCTGCCACCGCTGCGGCCTGCGCTGCAGCTGCCGCCTGTGCCGTGGCTGCCTGTTGCTGCATCTGCCTGTGGCACTGCCTGAGGTCAAAGACCTGCAGGAACAAAACAACACACTAACTCTTTCTGCTTTCAGCACAGCATTGAGGCACACAGACCTCGCTGCCATGTCCTCAAAACAATGGCTGGTGAGAAATCATTTGGACGGGCTTAAAAAAAAAGTCAAGCTCTGGATCAAGCAAATCTAATGTGACAGGAAGCAAAAATACACACAGAGCTCTCAAGTGTAGGAAGGTATTTACTGCCCATCGAGTCTGGCATTAAAGGGGTCATATTATGGTCATACTTTTCCTTGATCTTTAATTTATTAATAATATTATATAAATTTATTAAAATTGTATTCTTATTCTTATTATTATTATTATTATGAAAACATAATGGGATGAATTTATTAAACACTGCAGCACAAAAAGAAACTAAATTCATCTATTTATTTGTCGATATGAAAAAAACTATTTATTTTTATTTTTAATTATTGTTTTTTATGTTTATAATGTTTATTTATTTCGTTATATGGAACTACATTTTACATTTTAACTACAAAAAAAATTCAAAAATGTAAATAAATCACTTTTTAAACTGACAAATAGATGTATTTAGACAGGTTGCTTATTCTATTTTTGAAATATTGTTTTTTGTATATGAAATGTAGTTAAGTGTAACAAAAAAATTAACTTGTCACACTGACCTATAGACACATATTTAGACAAGTTACTTGTTTTAAAAAAATAGATAAATTGATATATTTATCTATTAAACATTTTTAATAGATCAGTTTTGAATAATTGTTTTTCTAATAAATATGTATAAAATAGGTAACACTTTATTTTACAGTGTCATTGTTACATATATTACATGCAGTTACTATAGTAATAACTATAAATGATGTATAATTACATGCAACTAACCCTAAACCTATAGTAAGTACATGTAGTTACTTAATATTACTCAGTTTCCTAAGTGTATATTTACAGTGTAACCCGTAAAATAAAGTGTAACCATAAAATATGAATAAATTGTGGTTACATGTAACAATAAATTAAGCATTTTAAAATCTTTTCAGGGCTATAAACAAGTCACAATGTAATCCATCCAATCCATTTTCTACAAAATTCTATTCTATTCAGCAACTACAAGTAAAGCTGTACTATTTCTGCCTGTAAATAATTAATAAAATATGATGATGAAGCTTTTACAAGCTTTTACCTTTATATAGGCCCCTGGGTAGATTTTGTGCACTGCATCTCCTGGCGCTCGGCCTGCTTCTCTGTCCAGGTAGTAACTCTGCACAAAGACGGCGTGATCGCTCATGCAGCGCATCCATACGTCACCCTCTCCACGACACTCTAGCTGCACGCCTTTACCTATGTGCAACCTGCAGACAGGTTGAGAAGACCGCAGCAGAATGAATGAATGCAACCATTGCCTTTCCAATATTTTTGGTTCCTTCAGAGACTTACATAACACAATTGAACACATGTCATAACCAAAACCAGATGCGGCTTTGTTGACATGCTTGCATTCCATTTTCTCAGGTTGTTAAAACCAGTTATTTCCTGGTTTTTATCCTTGCATAATCTGTTTGTTTATTGTGGTTCATCACAGTGTCATTCTGGCACAGTAAGCTGTTTTTGCAACGTGTGTGTTAAGGCAAACATGAAACCTGTGAAAATCATCTATGCAAAACACAGACTCACACACACACATATGTATATATATATATATATAGCCATTCGGTCTGGACAGTATAGCTTGATATTTTTCAGCTTTTTGTTGATGTTAAGAGTCTTCATCATAATATTTACAGAAAAAAAAACATGCTTTTCCCACAGAAGAACCAAAATTTCAGCCTAGGCCATTTGCTGACAATAGATTCATCACCATAGACATTACCATCATTTTCTAATAAGGTTCATAACCTGGTTAAACTTTTATTTTGAAAAAGTTTTTTGAAGTTTTTGAAGCTTTAGTATTGTTGCTGTGTGCTTTTGTCATTATTTTATTTAAAGTAACTTGTTTCAACATTTCTAATTTACATTTACATTTTTTAACCTTTTCACCTAAAATTTATATTTAATTTTTATTCCTTTATTTCAATTAACGAAAATTATTTTTAATAGATTTAGTAAAAACAATAACACCACTGTTAGTAATTTAATGCATTCAGTTTTGTCATTGTTAAGTAAACTGAAACTATAAAGTTTTTTCATCAATTGAAATAAAGCTGAAATCAAATTAAATATAAATATTAGAGGAAAAACATTAAATATAAATTAAAATATTGAAATGTTTAGAAACATTGCCTTAACTAACTTAAATAAATACTTTAAGTACTAAAAAATACTAAAACAAAACCTAAAACTAAACATAAAATATGAAAAAAAGATATATAATTCAAAATATGAATTAATACTAAAATAACACGGAATTCATATCCTTACCAAGAATAATAACACCCGAGAATGATGTATTTTAACGTGTGTAAAATGTGTTGTTTTTTTTGTTACTGTGTCCAAAAGCAAATACTTCATCAATACTACATGTAAAAACAGTACAACATCTGAATGGGAGAGTAGTGTCAGATTGAACAGTAGGCGAAAAGTCCCTGGATGACTTACTACTTCCGGTGAGATTCTGAAGTGCACATTTACTGGACACTTTACTATTCCATGAGGCCACAGTAGAGGATTTATGAATAGCAGTGAAGCGACACAAATGAGCCTGGAAGGTCACGTGGCCAATGTAGTACAACCAAATTTAATTCCTACTAGTAGCCACCATCATACTATATAGAACATACTTTCTAAATGGCCGCAAATTCACCTACTAGAGCCCTGCACGGCACGGTTTTCTTAATCCTCGCTGAATTTCCACTCTTACCCTCAACCGCAAACATTGTTACAACTTGTAGAAATTGTGAAAAAAATTAAACCAACATTATGGCTATGATAAACATTCAGAATAACAGAGATAGAACATTGTGTTTAATTAAACTTACCATAAGATAATGCAAGCCCCACAAATGACAAATACAAAGTAGCCTTATAAAACTCTATCAACTGTTAAAACTAGTGGAGTCTAAAAACATATTTAAATATGTTATAATATACAAAAATGCTGTAAAAAGAAAATGCTTTAAAAAAGAAACTTGGTAAATATTTAAAATTAAAATGATAAAACAAAGAAAAAAGTGAACAATTAACAAAATTCAAATCAAAACCAAATTTTGGTGAAAAAAAATCAAATCAAAAAATCAAACAATTCTACCAGGCATGTCCAAACAAAGTCAGGCATTTCATAGGGCATCATAACAGGTTTTATTTATTACAAATATATACCAAAGGTGTACAATATATACATTGCAATATTAATGAATGAAAAAACAATCATTACTGAAACAGAAACACACACAATGGTTGAGTCAAAACAGAAACAGAGAAGCCCAAACTCAGGTGCTGGAGGTGAGGTTGCTGAACTCAGTTGTTTGTAATCATTCATACAACCATGGCAAGACTGAGCACACAGGTGTGCACAAATGAGTGTTACCTGCGCTCCAGCAAAAGAGACAGGCAAACAGGAATTTCCAGCAGAAGGTTTCCGCATCAAGTGCAGACAGGGGTTTCTTTTGAAGGCAGAAAAAAGAACAGGCTTGATTGAGAGACAATTCGGCCAGAAACAAGGAACTTACAACTTAGAAAGGGTGAGACAAATCAAAACAGCTTGCCCTCGATAATCGGCACGAGTCGAGCAGTGCCATTAGCTCACAATTGGCAGAAAACAGTGGTACCCAGAATGGCACAGCTCCTACTGACCAGAGAAAAAGCGGAGAAGGCGGAGCGATTCAAAGAAGACTTGGCGAAAAAAGCAAGCGGCTTGGCCATAAAAAAAGCCTGAAACGAGGCAAAGCACTCAAAAAAGCGACTCAACTATGCACGAAAAAACAGTGAGCAGAAAAACAGAAAAACTGGCTGCAGTTTGAAAAATTGGATGATTGAAAAGTGTTGGAGTTCCGCCGAAGCAGAGGAGAGCAGTACACGAGCGAAGTTTACACGAATGGGTGTCTGCAGGCAACAGTATGATGCAAGTTTGCAGTTTGGTTAGTTTGCTTTGCATGCAATGCCAGTGAATTGGGGATTTTTGGTCAGAATTAATGTGAGACTTGGTATGCCATCATGCAGATAGATATATTTACCATCATAGCATCACATCAGGCAATGAGATGATGGCCCCATCTTTTATTTGCAAGCATTGACAACAGACCCCAAAATACAGCGAAAGTCTGTAAAAGAACTATCTTCAGTAAAAGAAGAAAAAAGGAGTCTGGAAGTGATGGACTGGGCCCCCCACAGAGCCTGATCTCAACATCATCGATTCTGCTGGGATTACATGAAGAAGAGAGAGAAAGAGAAACTGGTTGAAAAATCCACAGAGGAACGGTGGTTAGTTTTCTCCAAGATGTGGTGGCCAACCTACCTGCCGAGTTCCTTCAAAATGTGTGTGCAAAGTGTACCTAGAGAATTGATGCTGTTTTGAAGGCAAGGGTGGGTCACACCAAATATTGATTGATGTAGATTTTTTTTTTTCTTTCACTCACTTTTTTTTTTGTTATTTTAAAATTAATAACTAATTAAACATGTTTTTTTTGAAAGCATTTCTTTACTTTATTTTTTTTTTTCACACTGCCTAAAAACTTTTGCACAGTACTGTATATATATATATATATCCCCAAACTCAAACATGATATGTTGGACACAGCACGTGTCTCCTCCTTGCTCCAAAAATGTCTTTCTTTACTAGCTGAAAACTAGCTGTCTGCATATAATAACACCACGAATTACCTTTTTTTGATGCCATTAAAACTCTACGTTCTCACTCCAAAGTTGTGATTAAAAAAGAAAAATGGAACTAGTCACTGGCACTGGTCTTTAGAAAACTTAATAGCTGAATAAAAAGCACATCAAATTTATTGTGATATTCACAATGCTGCAACAAATAATAAATACTCAAAATATCACCCAGCTCCAGCCACACGGAGATATTTTTCCCCAGCACTGGCTGGAACAATTGTTGGATTACGGCACACATACCTGGCCCGCTCACTGGCGTCTGTGCGGTGCACATTACTAAGCTGACCCAGGCAGAAACGGTCACCTCCTGAGGGGTCCACATATCCGTCAATCGTCACCACCGGACAGCTGGACAGCACTTTAAACATCTCCCCCACCTGCACGTCCATCTCAAAGTAAGAGATGGAACACCAAAACTCAGGACCTGTTGATGCATCGCATATTGAACTGTGAGTCTGAGAGCATAAATAGAAATTAAAGTTAACCAAGTGTACAAAACCGTTCAAATGTTTGGGGTCAGAGAGATGTTTTAATGCCACTTATGCTAAAAGGCTGCATTTATTTGATCAAAATATAGTAAAAAAGTCAAATTATTACAATTTTAAAGAACTGGTTTCTAATATTTTTGAAACATAATTCATGCCTGTGATGCCAAAGCTGAATTTTCAGTCTTTGGTCACATGATCTTTCAGAAGTTATTCTAATATGCTGATTTGCTTTTTATTAATGCTGAAAAATTGTGCCGCTTAATATTTCTGTGGAAACCATGATGCATTTCTTTTCAGGACTCTTTCATGAATTGAATATTCAAAAGAACAGGATTTATTCGAAACAGAAATCTTTTGTAACATTATAAATGTCTTTACTGTCACTTTTGATCAATTTAATGCATCCTTGCTGAATAGAAGTAATCATTTCTTTCAAGCAAACTCAAACTTTTGAACAGTGTGTGTTTACATAAAGTGGAGATTTTATTAAGTAGAAACCTGGATGGTTGGAGACTGGAGGAGGGAAAGATGCTGAACTGTGATGTTGAGACCCTGAAAGAGGAAGATATTATAATGGATTAAATTATGCATACATGCACTTTTGAGTAAAGTGTTTATATTAATGTTTAAGACAAACGTACAGAAGTGTGGATGGTGGAGAGGAGGTTGGTGGCCACGTCCATTTTGCTGGGGTCCTACAGGAGTGTAGGAGGCTGTGCTGCTGCCTGTCCAGGTTGCTGCAGCAATTTAGAGATTAAAAATGTTTTGAACATGAAGCAGTGAAAAGGGCCCTTGGTGGGTAGTAATGAGATCAAAACAGCCAAACAGGCATGACACAACAAATTTCCAGCGATAAAAGTATTTTGTCTGTCTACCCCGAAAGAGAAAATACCAAGATTCAAAACCACAGCAAATTAGAATACATTTAAAAGTAAATATACAGCTTTGTGGAGTGGAATTTGGACCGATGAGATTTCACTGTGAGCATGGCTACAAAAACAGAAATCAAATTATTGTTAACTAATACTAAAAGAAAAAACAAATGACAAATTGTTTAAAAAAAACAAAATTTTGCATAACTATATTAAGTGAAAGATACATTTAAATTTAAAGGGGTCATGAATTGAGTAATCAACTTTTCCATGAGCTTTTGATATATAAGAGATCATCATACTATAAGAATATCCTGTAAGTTTCAGAACTGAAAATACCTTGTTAGTCCAATAAAAGCTTTCATTGACACCAGGCCCAACGAACGACTCAGAACGTCTCTATCTATGACGTAGGAGAAATGCCGCCTCCGCAGAAAAAAAAATCAACGCCTACTTCATATGCAACGTTAGCCCCGCCCGCTTGTATTCGGATTCTTTGGGAAATCAATCGCATTTTGTCGCACGCTTTGCAAACAGACTTTTACGAAATGAACTTGACAGTAATGCAACAACATGCAAGTAACTGTGTTAATTCTAATGCCTGATCTGATATGTAGCCTAATGATGCATCTACAGTCAGATGTTCTTTGTCTATGTGTAAGGAAATCAAACCAGTGACTAAATGGTCAACTTCACGTTGTTCCACTTTGTAGCATGAAAATAATCTGTAACTCAAACGGTGATTATAATATACATACTGTAGAAAGCGACTGAAGAACGCTCCCTTTACAATCGCTGGAGCTGTCAATCAAACAGTGTGAGTTTAACAGTGACTGATTTCTGGACTCCCGAAAACTCCTGTTTTACTCAACAAATCTCTGAGTTAGTTATGATAAAAGCATTCGTTAGTGTGCATAAATTGAGTTGCAATGTCGAGATCACTGCTTTCATGCGCTCAACGACATGTCTGAGATCGGCTACAATGTTCATCACTGTAACCTTTCATGCCTCCATCTAAATGTAATGCTATAATTAACACTTTTCACGATTAGTTAACCTTGAGAGCTGTAGTAGTAAAAACATGCTAAATGTTTTCGAGAGAGTAATACTTAGCTATTTCATAGTTAAAGATGCTAGCCAATCACAGAAGTGGACGCTTACACTGAAGTCTCACAGCAGACATGCCCCTTAAAACAGAGCGTTCAGAAAAGAGGGCGATCATCAGGGTAGGAAAAAATGCCATTTATTTCTAAATTATGACCATTTATGATGTAAAAAGCATAGTAACATTATAAATGCACCCCAGGAAACATTATAAAACAATAAAGCAACCCAGTTCATGACCCCTTTGTGACGAGCAGGGCGGGCGAGAGCCGTGGGGGAACGGCGCGAGGCCGGTGACGCGAGTGTTAACGAGCTTCAGGTGCTCGGCGCGCCGGTCTCGAGTCCCCCACGGAGGAGCGACGACAGTGAAGGACGAGAGAGGACCAGGCCTGGATTTTATGTTGAGTGTGATTTTGTTTGTGTGGGCGGCAGTCGCCGTGAGGAACTGCCGTCCTTACACTTTTTGATTTTATTGTTGGTTTATTTGTTAATTAAAGTTGTTGAATGTTCGCCGGTTCCCGCCTCCTTCTTCCCATATTTACGAACTTTGTTACACTGGTGCCGAAACCCGGGAGGAAGGAGGGACATGCTGTCGAAGAGCCCTCGCTGCACCCGAAGCGGTGGTACTGGAGCAATCGAGTGATAGGTGGGACGGGAAGCTCGCTGCCGCGCCCCTGGGACGAGGTGGCGGACGGCGGCAGGCAGCAGGCTTTGGCCCACGGCGAACGGCGGCTCCTCCGCTCCCTCCTGGACGGCCGCCACCCCACCTCGTCCCAGGGGCGCGGCAGCGAGCTTCCCGTCCCACCTATCACTCGATTGCTCCAGTACCACCGCTTCGGGCAGCCACTCGTGGTCTCCTCTCCCGCGCTGCCCGATCTCCGCAGCACCGCGATCCCCCTCAGCAGCGAGGGCTCTTCGACAGCATGTCCCTCCTTCCTCCCGGGTTTCGGCACCAGTGTAACAAAGTTCGTAAATATGGGAAGAAGGAGGCGGGAACCGGCGAACATTCAACAACTTTAATTAACAAAATAAACCACAACATAAAATCCCAGGCCTGGTCCTCTCTCGTCCTTCACTGTCGTCGCTTTATGCTTCCGGTGCGCCGAGCACCTGAAGCTCGTTAACACTCGCGTCACCGGCCTCGCGCCGTTCCCCCACGGCTCTCGCCCGCCCTGCTCGTCACACCCTTTAAACGAAAATTAGAAGTGATTCCTTGACAAAAAACTGAAATTAATAAGTTTAAGCTGAAATTACAAACTAAAATAAAAATGAAATACAAATGACAAAAGCACATATAATAGCACTATAATTAAAATGAAAAATGCAAATATAAAAATAAAAGCTAACTCAACATATGAATAACACTATAATAGTAAATAACACTGGTCAAACACTTGATAAGTGATTGATTGGTTATGAGGACAAAGTGTAATACTTACTGTGAAAGGAGCCTTGCGTCTGGGAGTGTTTGGAGCTGTTGTAGCCATTCTGGTTTGGTGGAGGCTGGGGTGGGACGGGGGTCTGTGGAGGTCCATGTGTGGGGGTGGAGGGGGGAGGTGTAGGGGCCATGACTTGACCCTGAGGAGATGCAATCTGTAGTAAGCCTTCACCATGACCTCCCTGCATCGGCATCATAGAGCCTGAAGCTGAAAGACATGAGAGTTGGAAAGATGACACGACGACACTATTACAACGGCACAATTTAACCTCCTAGGGTTCTCTATGGCAAAAGGTCAGCACTTACCGGTGGGGGAGAGGGGCATATTGGAGTAAAGAGTGACCGGTGGGGGTGCGCGGGTGGGTTCTGAAGGCAGCTGTAGAGGAGGCAGTGGCTGGCCGTAGTGGTCCGGAGGAGGGAGTTTCATGGCTCCCTGGTGGTCCTGCTGGGGAGGCAAGCCAGGGGGAACATCCATCTGAATGCAGTCGTGGCTGTACTCTTCCTTTATCAGTCTGCCAGTGGGACCTTGACACCAGCCAGAGGACAAATTATATTTATTTTACACAATCATTTACTGATGCATTTGGGACTTAAAGGGTCAGTTCCGGAGTCAATTCCGGTTATTCGTGACCAAAACACTGGTCACGAATAAGTCCCTTTATTAACCCTATGGAGCTGTATGTATTACTTTTACGATGGATGGATGTCCTTTTTTTGGCTTCAAAATCTTAGTTACTTAGTTCACCCCTCAAAGTTTGGAGTAGCCAGAAAACATTTTAATATAACTCTGATTGTGTTTGACTGAAAGAAGAAAGTCATATACACCCAGGATGGCTTGAGGGTGAGAAAATGATGGGATCATTTTCATTTTTGGGTGAACTAACCCTTTAATCAAATTACTGAAACTTTTTGAACCTGTGTGGAATATAATAAGCAATTTTTCACTATTTTCTAAATTTAAGCTTCACGATTTCATTCCAATTAAGATCCAATTAAGCCTCTTATGCTCACCAAACTGCATTTAATTGATTAAAAATACATTAATATTATTAAAATTTATAACAACTTTTCTATTTTCCTTTTCTTGTGATGGCACAGCTAAATTTTCAGCAGCCATTACTCTAGTGTTCAGTGTCACACGAGCTTTCAGAAATTGTTTTAATATGCTGATTTGATGGAAGCACATTTTTGGTGGAAATACATTTTCTCATGATTCTTTGATGAATAGAAAGTTAAAAAGAACAGCACTTATTTTAAACAATTTCTTTGTTACAATGTAAATAACATATATATATATATATATATATATATACACATTCAAAGGGCGTTTATATTATTACAAAAAAACATTTTAAACAAAACAGAGACAAAAATCTGCATTCAAACATGTATAACTTACCCGTGTTTTGAAGACTGAGACCAACTTGAGAAGAGTGAAAGGAAAAAACAAAAGAAAAGAGAAAATCATTTTGCAAATTTGCCAAACAAAATTTTCCTGCACTTTTTAAAAAATGCTTAACACTGTATTTTCGAGACAGAGAATCACATCAGTAATGTCTTTGTTCATGGTGATGAATAAAAGGATAGCAGACTCACCGATGCCTGGTGACACCACTCTCTCATAATGGTAAGGGTTGACACAGACATTATCGTATTTGAGGTCAAATGCGTACTGGCAGAATTTCACATGCTTGAGCTCATTCTTGTGAAGGTCGGGCCAGCGCCACAACCGTGCGTAGATTACATGAGGAAAACCTTTACGTCCGGCAACCTACAAAAAGAAAACAAGAGAAGAGTAAAAGAAATGTTCATGAGGAATACAACAAAGTGTAATAATAAAATCTATCTATATTTAAACTGTGCGATTTCGAAACTGCACGCGCAATTTATAGAACGCAGTTTTGGCTATTGATGCAGTACTGGAACTATTGATTCCTCATACTCCTCAGCATAAGCATTGTTTGAAATTTTATTTTTAGCCAGTGCGTCTATTGAAAGGACAAAGAGACTGGAACCGAGATCAGGAACTGAACACTGGACAAACACAAGTCAAATTTCTGCTAAAGACACCACAACATGACCGAAATGTTTTAACAGCAGCTATTTGACAGGTATGCATTGGAATGACAAAAGAGCATCACATGATCCTGAAAACACACTGAGCGTAAGGTCATGTGTTGAGTTTTGAGTCCGTATCACAGCTGCCAGTGCTTGTTTAGTGTAGTAGAACAGCAGGGAGAACGTGTGTGTGATATGATAATCCGTTGTAGATTAACACTAGTGGCATGACGCTGCAGTTGTGCGCTAGCAGCATGATACTAGAGCAGAGCACAGGGATAAATCCAGCTGTCAGTGCCATTTAGGGCTGAAATGTGGTGGGGCTGGCAACCAAAAGGGCCAGGGTTCAAACACCAGAGTGGACATGAGAGCTGCTGAGGTCTCACTGGTGTGCCCTTGAGCAAGAAACCACACCCGGTGGACATCTCCTTTACACAAAAGAATTTCACAATTCATTATTTACTAAAAACGATACAAGACAGATTACATGTGTTTATAATACCAACATATGAAAACACGTCTGACAGACATCGGTGAGCTGCAGTTATAGGATGTTGTTAGGCATGCTGCTTTACAGAGTACCTCAAATCTTCTTAACGTAGGGCTGGGTGATAAAACAACATTGATTTTTATCGGGGGAAAAATCTACATCTAAGTTAAATGGCAGTCATTCTTTGTGAAACATGTGGAATGCAATTCTTTCCCTATTAATGGTATGAAATATCAGTGTCAAACAATATAAATAAAAATTGTGATAATATTTAACATATTCCCCAGAGAGAGACCTTAATGTGGTAAAATCAGTGTAAAACATATGAGAAAAAAGAAGCCCCTAGTAAAAAGCAAGCATACTTTTAAAAAGAGTATTTATTATGGAAATAAGGCGGTTTAAAAGAATATATTTAAGTGTGAACAGAATGTAATGTTTTTAGGCACTTAATTGCAAGTAAATGAAAACGTATTGCAGTTTAATTCTGTGTTGAAAGCAATTAAATGAACTTTAGAGTGACTCACTTTAAGGATTAGTTCACTTTAAAATGAAAATGAACCCAAGCTTTACTCACTCTCAAGCCTAGGTGCATATGACTTTCTTCTTTCTGATGAACACAATCAGAGTTATGTTAATAAATATCTTGCTGCATCCCAGCTTTACAATGCCAGTGCATCCATCCATCATAAACGTACTCCACACAGCTCCAAGGTGTTAATAAAGGCCTTCTGAAGAGAAGCGATGCTTAAATATCCATATTTAACAAGTTATAAAGTAAAATATATAGCCTCCGCCAGAACGCCTTCTGTATTCAACTTATGAATAAAGTGGTCCGACTTATTAAATATGGATATTTTTCTTACACAAACACACTTCACTTCACTTCAGAAGGCCTTTATTAACTCCTCAGAGTTGTGTGGAGTACGTTTATAATCGATGAATGCACTTTCTTGAGCTTCATATTCATTGGTCCCATTCACTGCCATTATAAAGCTTGGATGCGTCAGGATATCTATTAACATAACTCCGCATATGTTCATCAGAAAAAACAAAGTCAAATACACCTAGGGTGACTTGAAGTTGAGCAAAGCATGGGGTAATTTTCATTTTAAAGTGAATTAACATCCTTACATCCTTATATGTAATTTTATAATTGAAACATGGTTTACGTGTACTGCCGAATGTACGGACAAGTATTTATGGTACTACTAATGAAACTTGTATGTCATGAATTTAAATATATTTGTAATTACACATTTTTAAATATTTAGTTGCAATTTAGTACATTTGAAATATAGTAACTTTAAATATAGTATCAAATAACAAACTACAGTTAAAATTATAATCAAGGACTTTGCATGTGCTTTGGCATGTTATGCATGTTAGCACAGCTATTTTACAATTGTAAATTAATGTCTCTTTTTCCCCTTGGTCTCACCGGGCCTCGTTCATAAAACGTGCATATGCACAGATTTGAACTTAAGAGTGTGCACACCAGTGTTCATAAAAATGACGTGGAAAAGTGCTTAGCGCTACGTCAGGTTCAGACACACACTTTTCCTTGGCAGAAAGTCGGGGTAATCGAACATTTAAGCAATTCTTGACACTCGCCATTCTCAAGTAAAGGATTTGGATGTTGACTGGTGCTTTCTATGTGTTTACATGACATTAATTAGGTGGCGTTTACAAGGCGGAGATCTGAAACCATTCATATTTTTATATTTTCCGTTATTCGTGCGTACGTTCATTCTCTGAATCACACGTATGCACATTTGAGAAACGATCGTAAGATCAAATGCAGAGCGGTTTATAAATGAGGCCCACTGTCTCTAGCAAGGTCAAAAAAGGTGATGCATTACATCTCACTCAGTAGTTCAGCTCTATTGCACCAGGTTCTCTATTACTGTACATACACAGTTTTTTCACTTGTGTTGCCTGTATATCATCACATCTTGTGCGTAAAGAATAGAGTGTACTATCTACCAGCAGCCTTTCTACACAGAGGAAAAAATAGACGGCCTTAAGTTAACCCGGCCCCTTTCCTGTGTTTTAGACAAAACAACCTTCACAAGCTCTCCTCCACCCCTCCCTCTAAATCTGCCCATACAAATGGGTGGGGAAACTGCACAGACACCATACAAACCACCACTTTAACTCTGAGGTTGTTGAGGTTTGCAGTCAAAAGACCTTGTGATGAATGTCTCTCTGCTGTCAATCATCTAGTATCCATGGACACCGACGCTACTGGCAGAAAGCTATTAGCATTGCTGAAACATCGACTCCCATATGAAAGCCGTATGTTCACATGTATGTGATTAGCGCTGGGCCCCAAAGCAACACCCAATCACTAAGTTTATTCAGTGGACAATGCCTTGATTATTTACATTGTCTTGCTTTATTTATCACAGGATTCACAAATAGATAAGGGGAAACACAATCGTGTGAACAATGTAGAAAAAAAAACTTATACAGTTGTTGACCAATATGGGTCTTTTAAACGGCCGATGCCAAAACCGATATCTAGAGAGCAGGGTGGACGATCAATCTCATGCAGAATCTACAAACTTTCTTGCATTTGTTGTGAGGAGGGAAATCTGTGGCATGGATTTAAATACTTCGAACGATGATATCATATCTATAATCATAATAAACTCTGCATGTGGTTCCGTCAAGTTCTGATGACCAATATAATACCGACATACACTACCACAATTTCAGGGTTGTTAGCTTTTTTTATTTAAGGAAATGAATACTTTTATGTATACATATACATGTACAATTATAAATATAGAATTCTATTTCAAATAAAACACTATTCTTTTGAACTTTCTATTAAAAGGTACAATATGTCAAATTGTTCAATTAAAATATCCAAAAACCACTTGCACAGTGTTATACATTTCGTTCAGCTGTGTACTTACATTATCCTAAATGTTTCCAAGAATTTGTGAGCTCAGAGAAATTCACAATTTTAAATGGTGCCCGTCCCTCTCGTCAATGACGTAATATCTGCGTTATCCCTGGATTCCGCTTGTGCTGCACAGTAACCATGGCAACAGACACGGACAGCTGCGTAACAGCTAGTTCAAACATTATGGACCATGGCAAGCAAATTTTGGGACAAAAGGAGAATAAAACGAGGATCAATATCAGCGTGGCGTTTCCGTGATGGCGAGAGCTTTGCGACAAACTTTGACTTGACAGAGACGGCGCTCTTGCACGTTATAAGACGAGGTAAACAAATGTAGACTATATAAGACCGATCAATGTGTATGTGCAAAGAGAACTATAAGTTAGCTATGTGTTGGTTGGCTAGCTGCCCATAAATGCTGTTGCTTTCAGAAATGTTACATGGTTTCCACAAAAATATTAAGCAGCACAAGTGTTTTTAGCATTGCTAATAATAGGAAATGTCTCTTGAGCAGTAAATCAGCATATTACAATGATTTCTGAAATATCACGTGACACTGACTAAAGGCTGGAGAAATGATGCTAAAAATTCAGCTTTGCCATCGTAAGAGTAAATTACATTTTAAAATATATTCAAACAGAAAGTGTTTTAAATTGTAATATTTACTGTATTTTCTAATAAATGCAGTTTCTAATAAATGCAGCCTTGTCAACCACGAACTTTTGACCGGTAGTGTATATACACAATTCAATTTATTGATACCAAATCAGATGGGAATTTTAATATTTACTCAGAAATGAGCAACAATTTGCCAAAGATTGCCAGAAATGTATTTTGTTTTATTTTTTTAATTATTTATTTATTTTGTGTTTTTCATGTGACCATTGTTAAGAATTAAGAAACAATGGAAACATGGCAGAAATTAATCTCCATACATTTTTATTACATCAAATAAATTATATTATATTATATTATATTATTATATATATATGCAGGCAAGAGAGCAAGGCAATGACTAAATATATACCAAATATATGGCCAAATATATACCAAATAATTGGCTTGGACAATCTGTTAGTCTACAGCTGGTTTTTTGCCTTGTGACAAATACACATGCTCAGTGAACAGATCCCACGAAACACTAAATACCTTTACGGCTGTGTCATGTCCAATGAAACCTACAAATTGACAGAATGGCAACCAAAACAGCTATAAGTCCATGTCTGATCAACCTATCTAACACTAAGTAATGCAAACAAGAAAGATGCTTTCCAAATGAAGAAATGACTCATCCATTCAGTCCATTCCTGTAACTCACTTCTAAGAGCATTAAAGCAAATGTTAATAGTTCAACATCAATTACTGTAACTGTGGTTCACCTGTAGGCGTCCGTCCAGCGTCCTCTGGATGGTCACGCACTTGCTGGGGTGGACTCCGTTGGTGGTGATGGCGGTGATGAGGGAGTCCAGCTCGTCCTTCTTCTCCTTCAGTTTCTTGACCAGGCTCTCAATGGCACGCTTGGCAAAGCCTTCATTTTCGCCGCCTTGCCTGTGGCACATGAGACTGTGCACGATACTGAGGCAGGCGTCATTACTGTTGGGAGGGTTCACGGACATCCTGCTGCTCTGACAGATGGGAAAACAGAACAGCAGTATCAACACACAATACTCTTACACACTGCATGTAGTATGCTAACACACAGTCAGTACTGTAGTAATGCTTCGTGGAAATTAGTGGTAGAATACCCAATATATCCCTTTAAAAATCCCTTATTATATATATGATACCTCTAATTACAGTATACACTTTATACTGCCAACTATTTGAGCAATATAGATTTGGAAATAGTAGGCATTGCACCATGGTAAACCTGTCAAACAATGGGTAAAATTGATGTCGCATGATTCATTTCCCTGCATGTAAGTGACATCCTGATTTCATCTGGGAAATAGATTATTGGGTTATTTTATATGGAGCCAATCACATGACAGAGGAAAAAATAGAGATCATGGCCACAAACTAATATGAATTTGTGGCCCCTGCTGTGGCCACCTTGTACAAGTTCGTTCCCTCGTTTTAATAAATAGTGCTCACTTTGTACCAATTTGTTCCCTCATTTTAGTTCAAACGTGGCCACCTTGTACAAATTTGTTCTATCGTTTTAATTAAATTGGGGTCACATTAAACTGATCTGATCGCTCGTTTTAATTAAATCATGGCCATGTTGTATAATCTGTTCCCTTGTTTTAGTCAAATCACGGCCACCTTGTACAAATTCATTCCCTTGTTTTAATTAAATCATGGCCATGTTGTACTAATCTGTTCCCTTATTTTAGTTAAATCATGGCTACCTTGTATAAAATTGTTACATTATTTTAGTTAAATTGTGGCCACATTATACTAATTTTTTCCCTAATTTTAGTTAAGTGCTGTTTTTTTCCCCTGCATGTCATCTGCGGGGCTCTGTGATTTCGCCTTTTAAATTATATTTTGTATAAAAATGCCTTTTGGCAGTCTGATCAAAAAAGGGGTCATTTGTTGCGGAAGCCCAAGTCGTGTGTATTGGATTATGGGATACAGTATTCCATAATGCAGTGTGCTTTGTCATATACTGCACATTTTGACAACATAATAGGTCATCGGCTTCATGTGTGTATATGATATATATATGCCAAAATAGTGCATACTTTACACAGTATACATACTGTATACAGGAGACATAGTACCTGTAGTAAATTAGCATGCAAATCAAAAAATAGCGGGTAATGTTTGAAAGAGCCAAAAAGCAACAGCATTTATAGGGAGCCAGCCAACCAACAAATAACTAACTTATAATTCTCTTTGCACATTAAGCTGGGATAGGAGAAAACGTTTTAATATCCAGAAACACTTCATGCATATGCTATAAGCGACTTAGGTCAAATAAATTTAAATTTGTATTTTGTACATAAGAAGCAAAACTTCATGGAGCTGCTAAAACCCCCTGCGATCTTATAGCATGAAATGTTGCAAGTGCAAAAGTGCAAGATTTCTGGAGTGCAGTAATTGAGAGCTGGTGGAGCGCTGACGGATCCTGGCACTTCAGATCTCTGAGCATCATCAACTCTAATCTGGGGGAAGCTTCTCTGAGACCCTTATTATCAGACTCAGTGATGCTCTCCATATCTGTCCAAGTGGCCCTTGAGGCATGAGCGCTAGAGGAACAACTTTGCATTAAAACAGAATGTACTCTTAGACGAAGTAACAGATTTCATACACTGCAATATTTGAGAAAGGGGTTTCTTCTTCGTTTCGAATGACACAGTCATGCATTATTCCTTTCTTTTTATCTGGGTGTATTACTCTGTTATTTCATCATATAGTATAGTGTACTTGAGTAAAGCATGCATGGCGGCCTGATGCTAGAGGACATTCAGACCCAGAACCTGCTTTCGATATCAGCTATAGAATGATGAAACCCCAAGCTTTATGGGTCAGTATCATGAGATACCGACCCTGATCAACATGTTTAACATGAAATAGCAATGATAGCAGGCCTAATTCTACAGGAAATGAACAGAGCCCTAATGCTTAAGCCATACAAAAGCCTTACCCACGACATCCCCTCTTACAGTAGAATAACAGTGAGTATTCATAGAATGTCATGCAAAGTTAAAGCCAAACTGTTGACTGCTCTGCGGGCAAACAAATGCAGCGGCGCAGATGCCATATTTGGTCACATGACGTCATCGAGTCCGCCGTCTAAACATTTCACGAGCTCCCGCTGGATATGAGCACAGTTGAGATGACATGCAAAACGTTTATGCATTCCAACTAACGAGTCGGTATTCGGGTCCATTAAATCAAGGTGAACTGCCGAAGGAACAGCCTCTTGATCGGGAACTTGCAGTGAGAAGGTGGACATGTCAGTGTCTCGAGACAATATTAAAATTCTAGACAGTTACGAATCTTTCAAAGCTCAGATAAGGGCAAAGATGAGTTATTACGACTAGAGCACGCGCGCCTTTGACGTAATGCGTTTTAATGAGCGAAATGTATCGCCAAATCGACAGTCCTGTTCAGTTTCTCGTGAGGTCTCGAATGGTGCAACGTGCCTTTAAAAATTAATAAAATAAACACGTAAAATGTAACAAAAATACTCACACATCGGTCGTATTGTTAGAGAATAGCAAAAGGCAGTCTTTTGAACAAGGACGGAGAGGTAGAAATCCGCGTCCCCTTCCCCCTCCAACATCTAATTTGAGTCTATCGGAGTCGATACCGGACTATCAGGCTCGCTGTCTCTGTCCGCGCATCCTGCCGCTCTCCTCGCGCTCGCTACAATAACAAAAGCGGGTAGACATTGTGCGCGTGAGCGTCTCGCCCGGCTCCAACCAATAGGAGGCCGAGTCTCAAAAGGACGGCGGCGCTAATCCAATCACGGCGCGGCTCTCACGGCTGGGCCCCCGGGCCGAGGTCTGTCTGGGTCGCGTCTGGATTGACATATCGGCGCGACTGTTTTTTTAAGGTGGCGCCGCTGAGATTTCTCCGCCCCGTATCAGCTCACCCCGCCCCATTCATCCCTGCTGAGTTTCCATCGATGATTGAAATTTACAACAGCCAGTGATGGCTACTTTTAGACCAGCACCCCAGTGCCGCATGCAATAGCCAGAAGAAAACTTGTGTCATATTCTTTCTAAAAGCCCACAGACAGCTTTAATAATGAAGTAAAATGTGCAGTGGTCTAAGACCACACTGAAAATCTGTGATTTTGTTCATTTAAACCTGGAAATAAAACAAAGACATACAATAACAAGATTTAAATTGGGAGTTTTCAATCTTTTAGACACAACGGACAAATTTGTAACATTAAGCACGTGAGGATGCTTATACAAAGGATCATTTGTTCAAGGATTTGCACTACTTTTGGAAATAAAAAGCTATAATTTTACAGGAACAACATACAGTAGCATGCACAGTTATCTTTTAGTCAAGTTTGCATATGCAGCCGCCATCAAGTGGCTTTCACTCTTTCATTTCACTGCAGTCAAGTGATTTCCAGCAATCTGTGTTTAATCTCTCATCAACAGAGCAACTTTTAGGAGGCCCCTCATATAATTCCAACTTCCTCCTTGATAGATTCCCTCCCTTGACCTTTCACCTGTCCTGAAATCTTTTCCTAACCCTCTCCCTTTCAGCTAAAACAAGAGGTCACCTTCATTTGCCCTTTCTCATATCCTCTTACAAAGCATCTACTCTTTACACAAGACATGTGCATACCTGAGATTTTACTGCTGATTCAATTATAATGCAATGCAATGCTATGGATTCTGGGGAAGTTGATTTTACCCATAAAGTTGTATTTTATATCTGAAAACTTATATTGGCTTGATCTCCGATTTGAAACCTCAATCTAAATATAATTATGACATTCCAATTTATTATTGGTAACACTTTATTCGAGGTGACATTCACATCACTATATGCACTTACGATAGTAATAACAGTAAATTGTGCATAATTACAATAATTCTATAGTAAGTACACATGTTGTTAATTAATATCACTCAGTACTTATCTAAGTACAGTGCAACTTTGTCATCTTATAATATAATAGTAAAATTTCTAAAAGTGTATTTTAAGTTTCAAATGTTTAAAGTTTCCAATGCTTTCTTAAAGGGACAGTTCACCCAAATGGCGGCATTTTATCTAACAATTCTGAATTTATTTTGCAATTGCGTGTTTACATCTCACAATCATGACATTTTTCTCAGAATTGAAATATAAAGTCGCAATTGTGAGTAATAAAGTCCACATTGCGAGATCTAAACTCATAATTGCGAATTATAGTCAGAATTGTGATACAAGCTTGCAACTGCGAGAAAAATTGTCAGAGCCGAGATAAAAAGTCAATCAAATTTTGTATTTTTTTATTACGTGACAAATACAAGCTTGCATAAAACAAATATGGTAAGAAAGTGTGGATAATTTCCACATGTGAGCCAAAAAAAAAAAAATAATACAATAATTTGCTCTCACTGATTAGATCAAAACTAGCAGGAGATTTCCTTATCTGGTACATTAAACTGGATACTATCTCTGACAGTACTGATAAATAATTCAATACATTTGCAAATAATTAGCAAATCCACAGCACTGCAATTAGAGCATTTATCAGCATCAGATACATTCATACAGGCAAATCTTTTTATTCAAAAAGTCACATGTTCAACAAAAAAACAAGTGCATATTTACACTGCTGTTTCCCTGACTACGCTTAAATGAACTGACATTAATTCTGCTGTAGCAGTGCTTTGCATAGCCCAGTGGCCTTTAACAATGTGAGGAAGATTCTGCAAATCTACAGCGTTGGTCCTTGGCATTGAGCACAGTGTAATGGTGCATTCCCAAAATGTGAGATTCAAGACATCACGGTTTGCTAGGAGAGCGTGGGGTAAATGCTCCAGATGCCTCAAGCATGGTCTTCCTGCGTGCTGTCTCCTTAGCAACATTATGGTTTAATCTCCGCAAACGTTCCTGGAACAAAAATTTGAGAAGACGAAGTGCATGACAATACTGTGCATGACTCAAAGATTCGGTCTCTTTTACCTGTGCATTCTGGAGTATGTTGTTGACAAGCACCACTCTTCTCCTGGCATTAAGAAGTTTTTTAACATATGGGTCTAAGTCTAGTGCCACCTTCTGGTGTTCGTTGATCCTACACAACTCTGCAGAAGAAATGTGCACACACAGCATACATGAGATGACATAATATTCATGAATTCTGCACAAATGGCAAGGAGAATTTGTATACATTTTGTAATGTGGATGGATTACTAAATATGTATCCTGTTATAGTAACTTTTAATAAATCATTCTAACATTATGACAAGTGTCAATCATAATCATAACACATTGCATTGGCTCATTATTAAAAAACAGTCCTTTTTCTAAACTGTAAGTGAACTGTTTTAAGGGACATCACAATTCTATCATGTCTGTAAAACATAGTAACGAACCCAAAACATCTCATTCATGCTTCAAATCCTAGTTATTGTGTCAGTTAACTGGACAAAGCCACCGAAATTAAACTTTTTATGAGCCATACTGATCAAAATGTTTAGATGTGGGGGTTTTTTTACCATGGAAATCTCATTTTTTGCTCTCCTTTTGTAGGCACTGGCCACTTATACTATACAAGAATGTGTGTTTTGTCTAACTGAACGCTATTCTGTATGACACTGAGCTTTTCAACAGACTTCAACAGTGAGTACAAATTTACTGGGAAAAGTCAATTTTGTAGTACACTTAAAAAAAAGAATATGTCTACAGTAACAGTACATGTATTTTTGTAGCATTTGGCTACATGTAAACAGAAAATTCACATTTGCAAGTCCATTTCTACACATTTCCTATATGCAAATTCATATAAACAAAAACAAAATGACATCCAGCCAAGCTCTATGCTTCCAAGCTTCATTGGTAAGATTGTGATTAACGTTTTCATTATTAAGGCAGGTCATTTCAAAGGTCAATTCAAATATGGTATGAACTAAGATTAACTAATTGTTCAGAGACATGAATTTATTATTTCTATTGCAATATGAGAATTAAACCAAAACTGTACATGCATAATCACATCACACCAACTTACCAGATGCCAAATTATCAATGTGTTCCCTAAGTTCCACTTGGCTTTCTCTGTGAAAATAAATTTACAACATACAGTAAACGTACAGTATATATCTGTCCATATTTTTGAACGCTGAATTCATAAGTAAGTAAGTAAAACCTTTATTTGACCATGACATGACTATGAATCATATCTTAAAATCATAAATCGTGCGATATTGCTAAAAGTGACAAACGAACAACGAACAGTCATTGTTTACATGGAGTAAATTGTCACAAGCATCTCTGAGTCACAAGACATGTCATGTTGACAGTGATTAGCATGCTAGCAAACAGAACCACTCATTCTAAAATTAAACATTTCTCGGGTTTAAAAAACACATTCGTTTCCCAAAATACACTTACCTGACTGAGTGCACATGCAAGTCAAGTTGCTCAACCGCGGGTCTCAAGAGGTCCAGCAAACCTTCAGCGAGAGCATCTTTCCCTGACGGGGTTTCCACCACTGCTAACGCTGCCATCTTTACTGAGCTGTGATTTGACAACAGTCACTGCGCCTTTTACACATATTATGATATATATATTAAAACAGCGACAGTACATGAGCTGAGTGATGATTTGTAAATCAGCGAATCTCTTTCAGCGTGCATTCTGCGTCACACGAGATGTGGCCGTGTTCGAAAACACTGGCGTACTTCCGTACTTAAGACGCAGTATGCACTGTATGATGTGATGTATACTGTAGAATGAGTCAAAAAATTTCAGGCAGTAAAACATGTACTGTATATGCTCATTGTATACTCTTATTAATCAATAATATCCATTCACAATGCAGGGTTTTTTTGAACTGGGGTTCCCCCATCAATAAATGATAAATTAATATACATTTTATTCATCTGAGAAATAAACGTATAATAAAAATAAAGAAAATAATAAAAATAGATTTAAATAAATTATACATCAAGAAGTACGGTGGATAGAGAGTAGAAAAATGCAATAATGTAGTGTAATATAAATACAAAATTTTAACATGTTTTCCACATATTTTCATATTAATTTTTCACAGTATAAATTATACAGTATATAGAGTGGCTGCCTTTTAAATTTTAGGATGGAGATCCCTCGCACAAGGATTTGGGGGTCCTTGACATGTAGAATGTGATAGCTATCTTTAAAAAAAAAAAAAAAAAAATATATATATATATATATATATATATATATATACACACACACACATATATATATATATATACACACATATATATATATATACACACACACATTTATATATACACACACATATATATATATACACACACACACATATATATATATATATATAACATCTATTATACATGTTTTATATTAGTTTATACAACATGCAATATCTGTCATTTCAAATTTTAAAATATATCGTTCCCCTTGTGCATTTATATGCATTTTAAGCTAAAGCCTTAATGCACAGAGTTCATGCACAAACCCAAGTACTGGTACGGACGTCTGCTATTTAACACACAACCTTTGGCGCTTAAACCTCGCGATATCTGACGTAGTGAGCAGCGCTCCATTTTCCGAGCTCGCGCAGTTGTTAGCACCATTTTGTGATGAATGAGGGGAGGGTAGGCCGATAGAGTTGCCGATTAAAGTGGATTGGTGTTTAATAGCCTATTCTGTGGGATATAGAATTGTTATTAGTTCTTAAATATATTTAGAATTGTGACGGTAGTTGTACAATTTTCGGGCGTCAAATAGAACATTTTTGAGTGGGGATTTTGTCGAGTCGGTCAGCTTCTTCAGCGACGCGCTAGCTCCACAGCTAACAGATCTGCCTTTACTCAACTGAGTCGTCCAGAGAAAAAGGCAAGTTAATATATTTTAAACCTATTAAAAATGTCTTGCACATTAATGAATATGTTATTGGATTGGTTAATGGTTCTCTACGAAGAAGTTTTGTGTTCGTTACGGTGATATTAGTGTGGTGAACATTCAGTTATGCAAGTAAACGTTACTCTGGTTTACATTAAACCGGTAAAACTTGTATTTTTTCAATATGTTGACGCCTTGTATGAATAATCATCTTTTGCACTGGCAGTCTTCCAGCATGCAACAAACTCCGCAAAAGCCCTTTCTCTAAATAGTTTTTTTAAGACAACGAATAAAAGTAATCAAAAAACAATGACTTAATAGAAACTCTATATTTACCTATTCATTTTTTAGATCCATTTTTTACAGTGAGAACTTGTATTAAAAATGAGTCTTCATACAAGAACCTATATAGATGGCTTTTAAATTTTAGAATGGGGGTCCCTCACAAGAGGGTGATCACATTTGGAAGTTTGTGGAGCCAATTTATTACATTTCTCCCCATGGACGTCCTTATGTTTATCTGAAACTTTCACTTTCATTTCATGAAGTAATGATATCTTGCATCTAAATGCTGCTGTTTTTCCTCTACAGGAGAGATCCCTGCAAGTCTGAAGAAACATGAGCGCCCCTTCTTCTCAAAAAGTCGTGCTGAAAAGCACCACCAAGGTGTCCCTGAATGAGCGGTGAGGCGCTACGCATCCTGACAGCATTATCTCAAGGCCAGGGGGAAAAGCATACAGAGATAACTAAGGCATGAAGCCTCAAGACACGTGTACTGTGGAGGTCATTGAGGGGGAGACATCAGATCTGACATGGACGCTAGACTGCCCACACGGTGTGCTCTGCTTACCCAACATGATGGCGGTTACTTGAGTCTATGTAAAAGATCTAAAAATGTGCCTTGTTTGGCGAGGCGTCTATTGCGTAAGCAGCGCACACCTGGAGGTGAGAGGGTAATGGTGGTGAGGTAAGCCGACTGCACGAGTTCACTGCAGAAGAGCATCCTCGGCCATGGGAATGAGTTGATAGTGCAGGATGGTATGTGTGCCATCCATATTTCTTGCCCTCTCTCACACAAAACACACTCTCTCTCTCTCACTCTCTCTCTCTCTCTCTCTCTCTCTCTTAGATGACCTTTTTCTGCTCTTTTGCGTTTCTCAATTTCTCTCTGTCTACGGAATAAAGGTGCCCAGTCCATACTTAGACGTGACCTGTCTCCCAACCCCCTTCCCTTCTTCTCAGAAGAAGCATCTTACAGAACAATGTACCAGGTCACGGTCTTGGTTGTAAGTGGCTGGGTGGCCAGACACCCCTCTAGCCCTGGGCCAACTCACCATGTGGTGTCTCGGACTGATGACATCACAGTAGGTTGATGGTGGCCTGTAAGTGGCAATCACTCTGAAAGAAATCTACCTGCCTCTTTTCTGTCTCTGGCTACATCTACATCAATTCAGATAGATTTGAAAATGCTTTTTCCATTTCAAAATGCTCTCCGCTCACACTAGTGTTTCCAAAGTTGCTTGTCCACGCTAAAAATCCAATAAAGGGTCACTGAGATGATGCCAAGAGACCAGACCTAAAGTTCTGACGCTATTCCTCTGGCACGATCATTTTACTAGCACAATATCAAACCACTTACTGGTGTTTTCAGGTAGCACTAAGAATCACTATTCTGTGTATGGCCCTCATGTTTTGCCACGGGACAGCAATTTTCTTTCATGTTAACAAGAATGTAGTATGACGACAAAGTAACGTTTATTTTTAAGAGCAATATGAAAATGAATATATAGCACAACAATGCCGATGTGGGTCATATAACTAAAGTCTTTGAATACCACTGTTTTCTTAGTTCACACTACTGTGTGAAAACAGTGTTTTCAAGAGGCTGTGTCAAAAAGGCCAAAACATAGAGGAAAAAGATGTTTTCAAATGTATCTTTGGGATTAATGTAGATGTAGCCTCTGTCTTCTCCTCTGCCATCCCTGTGTTCTCTAAACCATATTATAGGTGTTCAGTTTAAACCAAACTACTGATTTGTTGGGGTGTCTCCACATGCAACCGAGAGAGAGAGTAAATAAAAGCATGTGTGGTCTAAAAAGGGCATTCACTAGATTGCTACACCATCCGCTGTAGCTGCGTCCATGCTGTGTGAAATGATTTGATTTGGAACCCTCCTTTCCTCGTATCCCCCTTTCCCTCCTCTTTTTCTCTCTCTCTCTACCCTCCTTCTTCTGTTGTATCCCACAAGCTTCACAAACATGCTGAAGAACAAGCAGCCGACAGTGAGTAGCATCCGGGCGACCATGCAGCAGCAGCACATGGCCAGTGCGCGCAACCGCCGACTCGCTCAACAGATGGAGAACAGGCCCTCTGTGCAGGCTGCCCTGCAACACAAACAGGTGAGAGATGAAATGCACTAAAACTTAAATGGCACATTCAGGTTATATAGATTGTGTCGCAAATCAACTAATGGCTGCATCAGCAATCTGAAAAACACATAACTGCAGGCTTGTATTCTGTTCAGTTTTCATTCTAGTATAAAACTTTTTTTTTGTTTGTATTCTATAATACATTAGATAGCCATTTCGTGTTTTGTTAAATGTGATAAGCCTCATAAAGGAACAATTCTTTATCACCCACCTGTAGAGCCTGAAGCAACGACTTGGGAAGAGCAACATCCAGGCCAGACTGGGTCGGCCCATCGGCTCATTGATGCCGGGCGGCGGCAGAGGACGAGGTTTTCCCGGAGGATTGCGTGGAGCTGGACGAGGACTGCGAGGAAGAGTTAGAGGCGGTCCCATGAGAGGAGCACTCTCCCTTAGAGGTGACTAACAGTCTTTACTAGGGTGTAGGGCTGCCCTCGACTAAACTTTTCTAGTCGACTAGTATTCGTACATTTAAGCGATTAGTCGACTAATTGCACATGAATATTAATAAGCTATTTAAATCATCATAACGAGCCTTTAATTGCACATATATATATGCATGCATGCATGCATAGCCTAATTATCGCTGAAGTGCATAAAGCTTGTCTTGTTTTTCTTTTTAATAAAAGCACAACGTTTTCTTGTTGTGAGTTTATGCAAATAAAAGTAAACCCTTCGTTTTAGAATGATGTATTGCTCATCTGTATTACCAAAAATAGACTTTAAGTTGTTTCCACTTATCAGGAAGATAAATGCAAGTGATCGTGCCGGCGCCTCCATGTTGTGCAGCTTCCACACAAACACTTGGATATGCATTAATAAAACACATTTATCTAGGTTAATGTTAGAGTCAGCAGCCATGTGAAGTTGCTAATACATAAATTATATTTAGTTATAAATAAGCCATATTTGAGGTTGAGCGAAGATTTCCTGCCCAACATGCTGTAATTACCACAAGGACCTGCCATTAATGATTTGTCCCTCACAGGGACTTCGCCACGAGTTTTCTTTTTTCTTTCTGCGACTAAGTGACTAATTTTTGGTTGCACCCAAATTTCAGCCACCAAAATTTATCAACCAAAAATGGCATTTCTGGTTTTTGTCCAAAAGATATAAACTGCTAAAAATATGAGTTGAAAATATATGCAGCCCCTCAGTGTTCAGTGCTCACTCTTGCTCTAGCCATTATCAATAGGGTGGGGTATCGTTTGCCGAATCGATACTGTTAAAACGGTACCGGTGCTAAAACGGTGCCTGAACCGATACTTAAAAAAAGCCACAAAATGATGGTGGATGACTCTGTCAAGAATACCTTTTTACTGGACAAAGTTCTTTAAATTGAACAATATATTAAAAGTTTAAAGTACACATGAATATATAAGTAAATCCAAAACACAACAGCAGTAAAACCTGAGCCAACTCGCTTACTACAATAATTTAACAGCTTCAAATTTCAGCAAATTTTTTTTTGCAGAAATATGACCATATTTGCTTTCTCTGGCATAATATGACACCTCTCCTGACTTATTGCATGTCCTGCACAGGAGAAAACTCTCAGATGGTGATGATTAGGCCTGTTTGAAATTGCAGACAGTATGGGAAGACTGTCCCGATTACTGGGGCTGGGGTCGTCCACACTGATCGTGCCAGCTGATGTCCACAAGCGGTCAAACACGCTCATATTCCATGTGCCCTCAAATGTTTCATTAGCTTTACACGCAACTGTTGTAAAACATTTTTCTGCACGTCACGGTGTCGCAATCCTTTCTGGTGAAATATAGCCACACTTTGGAGCGTTTAGTTTTAGGCATTTTAATATTAAGCCCGTTTAATTTAGCTAGCTAAGCTAACGGTAGACCACCTGCTGCACTGCAATCAGCACATTTTAAGTGTAGTTGCTGCGTTCACGCGCTTCACGGATGCTCTCACCTCCCGACGATTTGTGATTTTTACTTCGAAATGTAAAAAAAAATGGATTGTAACATTACTACAAAGATGTATTGGGTTTGTAGGCTATCATCAAAGCTTTCCAACGTTCACGTGAGTTTTCTCATTCGGGACATAATTATTTTTCAGAGCATTCTGATACCCCATGAAAGCAGTATTTAAATTTAACTAGCGATCAGGCGTGTTGATGAATCTGATGCTTCTTACGTCCGTGTCAAAGCACCAGAGGACAAATATTTCAATCACTTCTGGCATTTAAGTGGCACCGAAATGAGGCACCGACATTCGCATTCTGATTCGATCAGGTACATACCGGGGTTTCGGTACCCAACTCTAACTGTGTTGTGTTAAACCACTTTATGCACGTGCTCATGGCCAATGAAAATGCTCACTCGTGTACCGCTCATCAGAAAAGCAAAGTCTGCTCAAGTAATTCACTGACATGAAATTTTTATGTAGCAGTATATTTGTTTCTATTTGCAGTAGCCTTAAATTTAAAATTGACCCTTCGCCAAGACCTGCCCCCTTTAGTTACTGTAGCAATGCCCGAAAAGCCATGCGCTCTCACGCCACACATATTCTCACGCACTGAAAAATACATCACGGAGTGAAGAGGACACTGACAACGTATGAAACAGATTCACATTTAAAATATTGTAATTATTTAAACGAGTATAAACAATAAATACTATATAGTGGGTCTTTAATGTGTTGTGACAGATCGCTGTAGCTCCTTCAAGCGGCTCGTGAACCGATCATCTCTTCATACTAGTTCATTTTATAGCATCAAATAAACATGAATGGACATCAGAAGGAAAGTTTTTTTTTTTCAACCGCGGAAAGACGTGAGTGTACACAAACTCCCTGACTGCTTTGTCGGATAAAATGGTGATTTCGGGTGATGATTGGTCTGATCGCCTGTCAGTTAAACTGTTTGCAAAGGGTCAATTACAAAATAAATCATTTTTAAAAAGCGTTGTTTTCGGCCAAGTGCAGAATTTTCAGTTTCAGCCCAGAATTTTCATTTTTTTGTGCATCGCTGTAGTCTTTTAATGCTGTCCTGCATTTACTGAATAAAAAGCCACGCATCTTATTTATACATGTATACAGGCTCGCTATAGCTCTAAATCTAAGGAAGAGATGCATACTTGTTGCGTGCGTTCAGTATAAAGCTTCCTTTGTTGTATGTGTAATGTCAGCTTCTTAACATGTCAAAGGAGATTTGTTCTTCATATGGAATTGTCAATCATTGCAGTACAGCTGATGCTTTACAGTGGTAATGTTCTTCCGAAGTTTAGCCACCCTCCCTCTAAACTGTCATTTTATTGCTCTTGGGAGAACCCCTGGTGTGCTGCTAGATATTTGTAGTTCCTGCACCTGTTGTGCAACCTCTAGGTGGTAACAGGAGGAGACAGCTGAGCCTACTTTACTGTTCTCTTAAGCCATGTGGTGTTTTTTTTAGCTTTAATGAATTTAATAGCGTATATACTTTAATTTTGTCCACTTGACTCATTGCCTCCCTTAATTATTATTTTTTTAAGCAATTGAGAGAAGTGCATCTGTTATCAGTAGTAAACATGACACTCTTCTTTTTATAAGGAACAAATAACAATTAACCCAACTATCCATTCACCTCTTTCAAAAATCGCTGGAATAAGATCATACTAAGATCCATATAGGATATTCCATAATATGTCCTACACATCCATTTTCTTTGTCAGTTGTTTACATGCAAGACACGTGACTGTGTTTACGAGGATACTTGCCCAGACTGGTATTTTGACAATTGCGATGTGACTGTCAAGTCACCTTTATTTATATTGAGCTTTATATTCTATGCAAGTGGAGTTAAATTCTGTTGTAAAGCAACTCTAAAAAGTGTGATGGTTCACCCAAAAATGAATTAACACATGATTTACTCATCCTCAAGCCTTCCTTGGTATATATTGTTTATCTTCTTTATAGATGAACACAATTGGAGATATATTATAAAATTTCCTGTCTCTTCCAAGCTTTACAATAGTGTTCCTGATTTTGAACTCCAAAACAGTCCATCCATCCAGCATAAAAGTAATCCATACTAGAGCCCTGCGCGGGACTGTTTTCTTAAACCCGCTCCCGCTAAATGTTTGACCAGGACCGCCCGCTCCAGCGACCTATCTGTTACACTCCCACCCGCGCCCGCAATGTTTGCGTCCTCTCCCGCGGACTTGATCTCGCAGCTTGTGAAAAATGTAGCTACACATATACTCAGACTAAATATTCGTTCAAGCTAACATCATTAACAGATTTGATGTTCTGTTCCGCTCCCGCAAGATTTGTTGGGTCCCTCAGGAGCCCAAGTCCAAACCCAAAGCAGCCATCTAATCCATACTACTCCAGGGGGTTAATAAAGACCTTCTGAAGCAAAGCGGTGGGTGTTTGTAAGGCATATCCATATTTAAAACATAAAATGACTAGCTTCTGACAGACAGCCTACTCAAGTCGCCAAAAGAGTAACCCCTGACGCGATGTAGGAGTATCGTTAGCTCTCGCTGTTCAAACAAACTCGGGCTCCTCTTCTCTTATCGAAATCCTCTATTTTTTTTTTTTTTTTTTTTATTAATTATTGAAATTTTAATTATAAGTTCATGGTCAGTGTTGTTTTGCTCTATCCTCTGTGCTTCCATGTTCGTCGACGCGTCGTGTCTGCGGATACTCTTTGTGTAAATCGATTTGCATAGGTCTTCTGCTGTAAACTAGTTATTATAGTTTATTAAGATTTAAATATGGATATTTATCATAAAAAAAAACATTGCTTCATTCAGAAGGCCTTTATTAACCCCTGGAGCAGTGTGGATATGTCTTATGATGGACTTCTAAATCATGAACGCCGTTCACTAGAATTATAAAGCTTGGCAGAGCCAGGATATATCGCTGTTCATCTGAAAGAAGAGTCCTATCCACACAGAACGGTGTGAGGTTGAGTAAATCATGGGATAATTTACACTTGTTGATGAACTATCCGTTTAAGTTCCATTCAATAAAATCACAAACTCAATTTTGAAATTATATATTGTGTAGCCCTACCTTTTAGATAAGTTTTGAAATTGCTCTTTTATAGGATTTCAACTTGTTACTTGCCAAGAATGTAGCTGTGGAAGCTGACATGGTATTATAACACCAACCAACCAACACTGCTCTTTGTTTTCTTAACCTTTAAGTTGCAATAAATAAATGCAGCATTGCGGCATTATCAAGTTAGCTGCAAGCACTGCCTTATGCATTCTTGAAGTGTTTTTCCCATTCATTTTCCTTTGGTGAAATGATTATTTCCTAGGTGCAGGTCAGATGAGAGGTAGGGGTGGCCCTGGACGCATCGGTCTCCGTCGAGGCATGCGTCAGCGCGGAGGAGCTACTGGACGAGGAGCTTTGGGTGGCCGAGGTGCAGCACGGGGAGCAGCTGGAGGAAGAGGTAAGAAGTACCACAGCTGATAATATAATTTTGCTTAATTATTGCTGTATTGTCTAAACACAGAAGTGTTTTCTGTAGTGCTATTGCATGCTTAAATGTTTGTCTCAATGGTTCTCTCTTAGGCCGTGGAGGTCTGAGAGGTCGAGGAGGGTTTGCTGGAAGAGGTCGTGGACGTGGCAGAGGCCGAGCTGCAGGTCGTCCCATCGTCACACGTGAGCAGTTGGATAACCAGCTTGATGCTTACATGTCCAAGACCAAGGGGCATCTGGATGCCGAGTTGGATGCATATATGGCCCAGGCAGACCCTGAGAGCATGGAGTAACCGCAGCTGAGCTGAGAGAGGACAGCTCCCCAAAGATCTGCAGATAATAGACTGAGTGACAACAGACAGAACCATTAAAGCTGTTGCTCTTGGACACTCCCTGATGAGACGCTTAAACTTGAAGTTTGTACAAAGTTACGTATCCAT
This sequence comes from Opsariichthys bidens, assembly GCA_037194245.1. Lineage (NCBI taxonomy): Eukaryota > Metazoa > Chordata > Actinopteri > Cypriniformes > Xenocyprididae > Opsariichthys > Opsariichthys bidens. The sequence continues at coordinate 13,435,641 of CM074302.1, forward strand.
CCCAGTTATGTTCAAACATCTGTGAGTCGCTGCTACTCGCATTTCCTAAACTGAATACTGTACCATCATAAAGCCTCACAACAAGCCGTGGTTCTAAAAGGTCCTCTTAGAACAGTTTTGGCCGTGAAGTGAAGGAAAAAAAATTTCCATTGAACTATAAGAGATTGTACTTGATATGATATTTGTTGGCCGAAATTCTGAAAATGATGCAATGTATGAGGAACTGAACTCCAACCAGTGACATTTGATCATCCAGTGGTAAAACATGGTTTATACAGATGAACTTATATTAATTACAGTAATGTTCTACACATGTCATTCACCTTTTATTATTGTATTTTTATTGTTTTAAAAAGTAGAACTTTTACTCAGTAAACGCAATCTTGATATGTCTTTTTTTGTCATTGTCATAAAAAGATGTTTTAAAGTATATTGTAACCCACAACCTCTTTTTTTTTTTTTCTTTTTTCTTTTGGCTTTAAATAAATCTTGGCCAATGAGATCTGCTTGAAATGACTTTCCCAACAGTAGTACCAGCATTACATTTCTAGACATATTTTAATTTTCAAGTCAGTGTTTTGTGGTGAAGAATGGACTTTTGTTTATAGCTCCTGGAGCCTTTTTATGCAAGTGTCTTACAACCTTAAAATGTTCAGCATCTCCACTAGATGGAGGTAAAATGCTACATGCTCAATGATAAATGAAATACTACATACTTGGTATTTGGGTGTCTAACTTTGATCGAGAAATGTCTCGTATTAAATATCCTTTCAATATACAGCACACACGAGTGTTGCAGCTTTAAAAACATGAGATCAAAACTTACAACCGAAGTGTTAAATAGAAATCATGAATTAGACATTTTCAAGTTACTTACACCTTCAAGAGATGCTGTACTAGAAATTTCAAATGAACATAAGATACTTTGTATTATTAAATTATTTGAAAATTAACTTTACTGCGCGGTCGCTACTGTGAAATTTACTATTTAGTTAACCTTTTATTTAAAAGTATTAGTTCAATAAAATACGAATTCACAGACTGTACAATAAGACTGATTACGGTTACACGACAGAAGCCTCGTCGAAACGGAACTGACGTTTAGGGGGCTGACGTTGACGGCGCACCATGGCAACGCTCTTATGCGCTCGCTCGAGTTCAGTGTGTCCTGACCGAAGCAGCTGTGCTGTCGGAGATTGCGCCCGCTCAGATCTTACGAGCGGAGATTTGCAAACTATAGCATTGCTCAGTGCTGGACGAATGCAAGACATTATCACAGCATCACTGGATAGTCGTCGTGTCGTTTGGGCGCTTCAGTATTTTAAATACAAACATTTGCTTTACGGGTGTAAAGTTGAGGCTTCACAGCGCGAGCGAGATGATGCTTGAATCGATTGAAGTTACAGGTGAGTCCGTCAGTTTATGCTAATGTTACGACACTGTGTTCTTCAGTGGACTGCATGATGACCTACTGCTTTAGGCAACTAAGAGCGTTTTTCATTAAAACGTTATTCTTTAGAATTAATTCCAGGTACACTTGTGTGAACTTGAAAGGAACTGATTTCATACATTTCCTAAAATTAAGGAGACACCAGTAACTTAAAATATAATTGCAAGAAGGATGCAAGAGTATCACTTTTTTGTGTCTAATGCACTGACATTCAAACATGTTTAGTGTGTTCTTTTCAGTTTCACTTATGCATGCTACATCAGCCAATGAAGCCCCACAGATCTAAACATACGGTTTTATGTGCTTCTTGACTAGTTTGGCTATCTAATGCTGAGGTTGTGGTCCTTCTACTTCAGTGCACCTGTCAGAGCTGTTCTCTATGATGAGGCGTGGGATCATTTTGCAGAGGCATGTGCCGTTGTGTGCCACAGAGTTGCCTGACATAACTGATATATGTATCCTTAGTCTATCCTCCTGAGATGATGGAGTAACAAACAATTTACACATATACATTTAATGATTTAGCAGATACTTTTATCCAAAGCCTGTGGGATCATTGAGTACTGGCAGGGCATGATTGTCCAGTTCCTGTAATGCTGAGTGGGAAATAGTATTTGTTTTGAATTCTAATAGGATTAACCTGGTCCCTGAAGCCAACTAACTACAAGCTTAATTTCACTATGCCGTTCGGATCTGTTTCTTGTCTTTTGTTGTAGTCAAGGGTAAGTGGGCAAAGGAGATTTTGTTTCCAGGGAAATGAGGAGGCAACACTGAACTGACAATGGCGGGACAGGTCTCAAATTTAAGAGTAGCTGTACTCCTTTACTTGAAATTCCACCTGGTCCTCTCTGCTCTCCCCACATAATACAGGTGCATCTTAATAAATTAGAATGTCGTGGAAAAGTTCATTTATTTCAGTAATTCAACTCAAATTGTGGAACTTATGTATTAAATAAATTCATTGCACATAGACTGAAGTAGTTTAAGTCTTTGGTATTTTAATTGTGGTGATTTTGGCCCACGGTTAACAAAAACCTACCTATTCACTATCTTAGTAAATTAGAATATTATGACATGCCAATCAGCTCATCGACTCAAAACACCTGCAAAGGTTACCTGAGCCTTCAAAATGGTCTCTCAGTTTGATTCATTAGACTACACAATGATGGGGAAGACTGCTGATCTGACAGTTGTCCAGAACACAATCATTGACACTCTTCACAAGGAGGGTATGCCACAAACATTTGTTGACAAAGAAGCTGGCTGTTCACAGAGTGCTGTATCCAAGCATGTCGATGGAAAAATTGAGGAAGAAAAAGATGCACAACCAACCGAGAGAACCGCAGCCTTATGAGGATTGTCAAGCAAAATCGATTCAAGAATTTGGGTGAACTTCACAAGGAATGGACTGGGGTCAAGGCATCAAGAGCCACCACACACAGACACGTCAAGGAATTTGGCTACAGTTGTAGTATTCCTCGTTAAAACCCCTCCTGAACCACAGACAACGTCAGAGGCTTCTCCTGGGCTAAGGAGAAGAAGAACTGGACTGTTGCCCAGTGGTCCAAAGTCCTCTTTTCAGATGAGAGCAAGTTTTGTATTTCATTTGGAAACCAAGGTCCTGGAGTCTGGAGGAAGGGTGGAGAAGCTCATAGCCCAAGTTGCTTGAAGTCCAGTATTAAGTGTCCACAGTCTGTGATGATTGGGGTGCAATGTTCATCTGCAGGTGTTGGTCCATTGTGTTTTTTGAAAACCAAAGTCACTGCATCCGTTTACCAAAAAAGTTTGGAGCACTTCATGCTTCCTTCTAATGATCAACTTTTGAAGATGCTAATTTCCTTTTCCAGCAGGATTCGGAACCTGCCCACACTGCCAAAACCACCAGAAGTTGGTTAAATGACCATGATGTTGGTGTGCTTGACTGGCCAGCAAACTCTCCAGACTTGAACCCCACAGAGAATCTATCTTATGAAGTATTCTAATTTGTTGAGATAGTGAATTAAAGAACCAATTAAAAGAACCAAAGACTTAAATGATTTCAGTCCGTGTGCACTGAATTTATTTAATACACAAGTTTCACAATTTGAGTTGAATTACTGAAATAAATTAACTTTTCAACGACATTCTAATTTATTGAGATGCACCTGTATATTGTTTTTTTTAATGGTTTCTTGGAAATAAAAATTTCAAAGACCCACATATGTTTATTTCTTCAAGCCACAGTCCTGTTATGCCTCATTGTCAAAGAGCCACTAAAGAATTGAGTGGACTGTTGTAGTATTCCATCTTGTGATATTTCCTTCCAGAACTGCTCCATTGGCCAGGGCTGGAAACATCTAAGAGTTGTGTCCTGAGCCCCATGGAGAAGCCTGTGAGCCCCAGTCAGCTGCGTCTGGAGCGCATATCCTCTGGTGTTCTAAAGGACCTGTTTAACACGGCCACCAGCAGCTACAACACGCTTCTGCAGAAAGAGTCAGATGCTCAGGAGAGCCCTAAAATCTCCTCTTACAAGTGCCCCAAAAGAGTCTCCACGGCAACGCATCGCGACAGACCCCTACCAACCCTTGCGCCTCTCACAATGAGTGGGCTGGCTTTTGGCTGCAGAGACACTAGGCACGCTCAGTCTGTGTTCTCCTGTTTCTCCACCAACACTTCCAAGCAAACAAACAGCATCACTGTGCTGGGCAGTGCCGTCCGTCTGTCCCCTTGCCCCATCTCGAGGCCCAAAAACGGCCGCCCAGCTGGCACAAAACTCCCGCAGCTTTCCAGAGTGCTCCCTACTGCACGTGATGGAGAGAACTCAATCAAGAAGCTTTGCATCCTCACTGCCATAAAGCCATCCAACGTGGAGAAAGAGAAGGCCAGGTTTTTCAAATCAGACTTTAAATACAACCCTCAGTTTGAGTACAGCAATCCTCTGCCTCCACAAGTACTAGCAAAACAAAGCAACGCTTCAGACCAATTCCTCACACAGGTAAGTGCCCGTACTCTCATAAATATCATATTAAGAACCTATTTCATATCAATAAACACATTTTTGTTTACTGTAACCTGTGGGATTAATCATAATGTAGTCACAAAAATGCACAATTTCATGTGAAGAAGAAGGATTTCCTCATGTGGATTCCGCATATCAGGTCACACAAATTTACCACGTTGACCAATAGAATGGATTTTTTTGGTCCACAAATTTTGGTTATTTTTCAGTAATGTGGCTGCACCTTTATATACACAAGGGTGCAAACAAATACTTGTCCAATGCCTTGCAAGTGCACAGTCCCGTTGTACATGCTAAACATGTGTTGCTGCATTCGTGATGATAACAAACCGCAGTACTCTAGGGGTCAATAGCATTTCCTTCAAATGTTTTCCTTCTGTGTTGACTAGCAAGAATGCAAATCATACTTGTGTTGCATTATTATTGCATTTTGAAACGTGTCATGTGAAAATCGTGTGAGATCATGTTAATTAGAAGTTTTGGGCCCTATACTATGCACTAAAAGCATAAACCTCACTAGCATGCCATTATTGGGACATATTACTTTTTCACCTTTTGCATACATGTTTGCATTTGCATGGAAGCGTTAACATTTAGCTAATTTCATTACCCTAAAATTCACAATCCCTTGACTAAGATCCGTGCATTTATTCTTTTCCACTTTAAACTGATAAAGTCAATGGAGAACCATTCCAACCACATAATCATCCATTGTGAAGGGGTTTTGGGTAATACTAGATGGAAAATCATGCACGGTCGCACACTTCAAAAACTAGCCAAATAGCAATCTGACCAACTTTAAGACCCCAATACACTCAGCGTGAAGTTGTTTTAGGTTCTTCGTGTGGAGTAAAAGAAATTTGAAGTACCTTTGCAGCAGTATATTGTTACCGAACATCCCAGCACCACCCATTTAGATGAATATGTAAACATGTGCTGTTCACGTTCCTATCAATAACAAAAGAAACACACAATAATAATAATGCTGGAACTAGTTGCTTAGGACCAACACTTGACCAGCACATGAACATATAAGGACCAGCTCAAACCAGCTGCCATGCTTCAAAACATACCTAACCAGCATATGCTGTTTTTTTTCAACAGGGATATTTGCATGAACTCTGCAATTTGGCTTTCCAGTGGATTTAGCACTTTAACACTTTTATTTAGCAATTTAGCACTTGGTACAATGTATTGCTTTAAAGCAAGCAGAATTACAGTATTAAACATGAAAAAGTCAGTGTCACTTTCAATGAGAATAGCAACTGTAAAGACAATGAGACCATAACTTTTGACAGACCTCAACAAACTGACAAAAGAAATGAACCGGAGAAGATTTCCACAGTACCTCAGAGCACACCTATGCATTACATAATGGCCGTTTCAAAGGCGTTTACCAGCCAGAGCTAAGTTTTCTGGATCTCTTGAAAACAACTCTATATGTACTTTGTTTGGCCTGATTTGCTTTGAAATAACATCAAACTTGTTTTTCAATTTTACTTGAAGTGTAGCATACTTTTCTCACAGCCTTGTGATGCTACTCTATTTAAGTATGCAAATTGAGTAATTAACAAATGCTATTATATCAAATGGCTTTATTGTCATTCATTGCTCGCTTTGCTTTAATAAGTATTTTGGAGAGAATTAGCAGATGTGCATAAGTACTCTGCCATGTTTGTCTGAGATCTCTGAGCTGACCTGGCCTGAACTTGGTTCAAGATCTGTAGTGTGCCAAAAGTCACAGCAAATCTGCCATCAAGGTCTTTATTTCATTCTCTCCCACGTTCTGCCGTATTTAGCACTTGCATTCATTTCCCCTCATCCTTTTATGCTGATCTCTTCCGTAAGGCTTTGTGCTAGTTACTTTCTTTCACATCCCGCAAGGTCACCATCCTCTAAATTAAATGAAATTGAAGTACTCCTGAAAAGAAACTTTCTGACGCCTGGATCTAGTCAGAAACAGGTGCATTACCTTTTATAGCTGCGTATGAGACTGAGATCCAGCAGCTCAAAGCAATATGCTCTATGTGTTGCCAACAACACAATCAGGCTAATAAACCTCTTTGAAGGATAAAGAGTTAATGAATTCAGTTTAATTCAGTTTCCCGCTAGCTATTAACACAGCCGACACTGCACTGAGAGGGGAGTTTGGAAACGGGATACAAAGCACTCTGTAAAGGGCGTCAGAGACTGACAACGGACTGCAAACAACATCATAGCAAGTTATATTTTACCTACAGGTTATAGATGATGTTTAAAAGAACGTATACTGGCTGTATAGAGTTTTGTGTGCTGTAGCAGAGGATGAATGGAGTCATTTCAGACCATTATATTGATTATCTCAGAGTGCTGAGTTCACTGTGGATCACCCTCAGGCATATCCTGACAGATCTCAAATCAGTTCTCATAAATCCACACACAGCCTCAGAGCCCCAACTGTGGCCTACATTTACTGAGGTCTGTACATTTATGACATAACAATTGAGCATCGATTTGAGTCATGCTTCTTCAAGCATGTCTTATTTCACTTATGGAGCCTGTGTTTCATCCCAAAGCACAAACGGCAAAGACAACAGCAAAAACAGAGAGTCCCAAAGATCAGTCCAACTATAATAATAAAAGCTAAAAAGGGAATTCTCAAAGGGAACCTCGTTTACTTAAGCTCACTTGGGCTACAAAAGGTGATCTTAAAATTTCAACCTTGTTGCTATGCTTATTGAAAAATGGCTTTTTTAGTAAAATATCAGTAGTTTCATAACCTTTAAACACATGGCTAATTCATTGGTTCTCAACGTTTTATCAACGATTATCAAACACAATATTCAAAGGCCCCCTTTACAATACTTCAAGATATTTCCGGTACTTTACCAAAAATGCTAAATCGAATATATTGAATGAATAATATTAAATTAACAAGGATTCTTTTTATAATTCCTGATGTTATATTCTGTATCCCAGTTTTCTTTAAAATATTGAGGGTAAATAAAAAGGGATATTATTTTATGTTTTTAAAGTTATATTTAAATTTAGTAATTTAATTATTTTTAAGTCATCTTGCGGGCCCTTGTAAGTTTTCTAAAGCCCCCTCCTACCAACATTTTATCCTAACATATGCATTAATCAGTAATATAGCTGTTAATTTAATATATTAACGCTAAGTTTTGTAAAGTAAATCATTTACATTAGAATCACCTCTCAAAATGACAAGAGGGTACATGTTTTGCAACAGAATGACCTCTGGCATAGACAGGGAAAAATGTAAACCACCAGTGAGCCCTTGCTTTGCTGAAATTATTTTTGTTCTCAAATATCCTATAAGTTGTGTGCTTGCTGATGTCTCAGGCTGTGAGGATCATGGAGTTGGCCCTGCAGAAGTACGGCTCCTATGAGAAGTTTGAGCAGGCTACGGGAGGAAACCTGCTCACCAAGAGCCGCATCTGGTACCACGTCAAAAAATACATGGAGAAGGAAGGATGCGTAGGAGAGGTGAGAGAGAAAGAAAATTAGAAAGAAATGTTTAGATGTTCAAAGTTTAACTGCAATTTTAAAGGGTTAGTTCACCCAAAAATGAAATTTCTGGCATTAATTACTGACCCTCATGTCGTTCCAAACCTGTAAGACCTTCGCTCATCTTCGGAAGTCAAATAAAGATGTTTTTGGTGAAATCCAAGAGGTTTTTTATCCTCAATAGAAAGCAACAAAATTACCACATTCAAGGTACAGAAAAGTAGTAAAAACATTGTTAAAATAGTCACTGTGACTTTAGTGGTTCAACCTTAATGTTATGAAGCGACAAAAAGACTTTTTTTGCACAAAAACAAAACAAAAATATCAAATTTATTCAACAAATTCATTATTCCCCTGTCATTATACATGTGATGCTTACGCAGGAGCCGGCCAATACTAAGCCGGCGTTCTTATGTAGAACCTGGAAGCATCGAAAATAGCGTAGGAGAATGACGGTAATTAGGTTGCTTTCTATGGGGAATAAAAAAAAAAAAAAACCTTGGATTTCATCAAAAATATCTTGTTCTGAAGATGAGCGAAGGTCTTACGGGTGTGGAACGACATGAGGGTGAGTAATTACTGACCGAATTTTCATTTTTGGGTGAACTAACCCTTTAATTTAAGCCAAAAATTAGAGAAAGATGCAAAACAATGTACACTGACATTCAAAAGCTTGGGGTCAGTAAGATTTGTTTTATATTTTTGAAGTTCTATGCTCACCATTGGATCAAAATACAGCAAAAACAGTAATATTGTCAAATCTTACAATTTAAAATAACTTCTATTTTACATGATTTCACACAAGTCTAATATGTTGATTTGCTGCTCAAAACAGTTACTATTATATTTTTGTGGATTTTTTTTTCAAGATTCTTTGAATGAATCTTTTGGAGCATTATAAATGCCTTCACTGCCACTTTTGATCAATTTAACACATCCTTGCAGAAAAAAGTATTCGTTTCCTTGAAAACAAATCTTACTGACCCTAATAATTTAAATGGTAGTGTAGTTTATTGATTTTCTTATCATCTTTAGAGCATTATGAAGTTTAAATCTAGAAATTTCTCTCTGTAGATCGTGGTTCATCTTACTGATGACCTCCTATCCAGAGCGTCTATGACTGTGGTGAACAGCCGACCTACACTGACCATTAACATCTCTACTGCTAGAGAGCAGTGGCTGGAGGGGATGCTGAGGCACGAAATCGGTGTGTGTTTGTCTGTATCGGCATCTGATAGTCAGTTGAGTCTCTTATTAAATAACTGAACAGAGTTGTGAGACTTTCATGGTCCAACAGCTCCAATCACTTGTGTTCTGTACTTTGGATCACGTCTCGGTCACCCCATGAAAATCAGCCATCCGTGTCGGCAACAGCTTGTGTTCCTGCTGTCAGGGACTATTACACCCAGAGCGTATCAGAGCTCAGTGTCAGGACCACAGTAATTACACTCCCACGCTGTGTGTTCTCTGTCTCCTTCACTTTCTCTGCACAAAATTCCGGCTGCTGGAGACATGGCCTAGGGGTTAATGTTTTTGTAAAGATATTTTCAATTAGACTCGAGAGTCACTTGTGAAAAAAGTGTGCTTAATTGAATCGAATGTGCTCTTGTTGTGTACCTAAAATCTTAAAAGTATACTTTAAAAAAAAAACTGTACATGCAGAAATATATATGTTTTTTTTTTTTTTTTTTTTTTTTTTTAAAAAGACCATTTAAAGGTCATTTCATTTACTCACCCTCAAGTTGTTCCAAACCTGTACAAGTTGATGGACCCCATTGACTTCCATAGAATGGAGAAAATAAAAAAATACTATGAAAGTCAATGGGGCCCATCAACTGTTTGGTTACTGACATTCTTTAAAATATCATCTTTTGTGTTCACCAGAAGAGAAACTTGAGGATGACAGAATTTTCATTTTTTGGGTGAACTTAACGAGAGTTCACGGTTTCTTTCTTGACTGACTGAGACACTTAAGTACACTTTTAAAACAAGTCATTCAAAGTTTTACTTTTACTTTAAAGATTATTAAAACAAAATTATTTTGAATGTATTTTAAAGTACACTTATTTTACATAAAGCTCATGTAAAGTACTCTAACTGTGTGACTCTAACAGTGTGATTCATAATATATAAATTAATTTATTAAATTTTGAATGTACTAAACTGCAACTTCATCATTAAAATGTTAAAATCTAAAATACAAGTTGCAATAGAAATAAAATTAAAGCATATTTCAGTTGGCCATAAATGCTTGCTTCGGCAGTTCACTTCAACCATATTTTAAAGACCATACAAGTGATATATACTTAAGTGCAAAATGAATGTTTTGATTTCAGACTCTTAATTACATGTTAATTAAATTAAAATGTATTCTAGTTTAAATATATTAGATCCAATAAGCTGAACTTTAGAGTTTTTGACCCACTTAAGTAGAACTTAAATGCGTCTTCAATTCTAATTTTATAATTACTAATATTGTGTTTGAAATATGGTTAAAGTGTACTGCCAAATGTAATAATATACATCAAATGTATAAATAAATAAAATGTAACATTGAATTGCACACTAACATGGTAGTATATACTTTACATGTGCTTAGTATGTTGGTCAACACATCCAAATAAGTGTACTTCTTTAAAGCATGACAAAAGATTTTTTAAAACATGATGATTTAAAATTGAAAGTATTAAAAGTAGTACTTTAAAGTAAAACACTTAATGTGACATACAAAGAGCACTTTTTAAAAGTGCAAAGAAACAGTCATGAAAAGTACCCTTAAGTGGACCTTTACTTCATTAATATACTGTCTGGAAGTCTACTTTGTTTAAAATGTACTACAAGTACACATTTAATACAAATAAGCGCTCTTCTTTTTCACAAGGGTAGACAGAAATGAGCTTAATCTAAGATCTTTGGACCTATTAATAGTTATAATAAAACTGTTTGTTTTGATCTTTTATTTTGTTCCAGTTTTGTTTAAATTAAAGTTCCAGATTGTTCTGATTTGATTGGTAAAGTAAACCTCTCCTCATCTTTGGCTCAGGTACGCACTACTTCCGTGGAATCAACAACAGTCACCAGCCGTGGGGCAGCGGCGGAGGCAGAAAGAAACATGGTCTGCGGCCCATCAACCCCACCGAGGAGGGTCTGGCAAGCATCCACAGCGTGCTCTTCCGCAAGGACCCCACCCTGTGGCGCGCCGCCCTGCTCTACTACACCGTCTACCAGGCAAGCCGCATGTCCTTCTCACAGCTGTTTCACGACCTGGGCCGATTCGTCCACGACCCCAACACACGATGGGACTACTGCGTCAGAGCCAAACGAGGACAGACGGACACGGCACTTCCAGGTAACACATCCTGATTTTCAGACATATGGACTTAATCACATCTCACAGAAAACATGTAAATGATCAAATGTTTGTTATTAAGGTTGTTTCAGTAAGGACCAGGTTTATTTAGATGGCATCTTGAAGATCCTCAGACACAGAGACAAGATTGACTTCCAGCTGCTAATGGCTCTGGGAAAGGTTAGTTTGAAGTCAACATTCAAAACTAACCTTTAATGGTTCGAATGAACAAAGTGTTACGGCCAAAACACACTCTATATTTTAGACCGCATAAAATCGACTGACTTTTGTGTGTGTGTGTGTGGTTGTGCAGGTGTCCTATGAGGATGTGGAGCGTCTGAAGGGTCTGGCTCTGATGGAGCACGTGCGGATTCCTCACTTCCTGCAGGACCAAGCGCGCTATGGAGAACAGCTGCGTAAAATCATGGAGGTCAACCAGTTAACCGATGAAGAGCTCTGCACGCTTATTCCTGAACATGTGACCTTTGATGGACGATTGGGTTGTTAGATAGGAAAGAGCTGATGTGTTAATGGGTGAATCTCACAAAACCTGTCCAGGTCATATTTCACTTTAAAAACTAAAGAAAGAAAGACTTTGTATTTTTAAATAGTTTTCATGGCCCTTATCGACCTCCAATTCTTTTAATGCTCATATTCAAATTAGCATAAATGTACAAAAATCTCATTCTGATTACTGTAATTAAAGGTTAATTATATTAATTAGAATTACCATTAACAATACAAAATGTGTGTATGTATATATGTACATATATATATATATATATATATATATATACATATATTAGCGAAATTACCAATGTTTCAATGAGAAATTACGAATAGTAGACTTAATTTTCTCTCTAAATCCAAAATTATTTTTTTTACTGATTTTGATTTTAGGGTGTCATGTGACCCTGACATGTTTTCCTGAGTTTCACCCTGAGGAGGATTGGAAAATATAGAGCTTTATTTGTTGTTCTCTGGTAAAGGTGAAGCTTTTTTAGGGAGTGCAGAGCATCAAGACCCTTCTGAAGGTTGTGGATATTCTTTGAGTGGATATTGAAAAGAGAAGCCAAATTACATTAAAAAAAAAAAAAAAAAAAGCCAAATATGTTTATATGTTCTACAAGTTCTCTAAGCTGTTTATTTCCTGATTTTTCTTTTTATTTGTATGGGTTCTAACCTCCTTGTGTGATTTAAATCTTTTTGATGGCAAGTATTTAACAATATAATCGAATTTTAAACATTTGATGATTACAAATCTGAGTGCCAAGATGTTAACCTTTGTTTTTCCAAGTAGAAAATCCTCACTAGCACAGCTGCTCTACCTTGACTGTAATATGTGTATGACCTTCGACCTTGCTCTTTTTCTGTCCTTTTCCCATAGATCAAAAAGCACTTTAACAGTTGCCTCTTAAACACTTTATGGCCAATGACTATTTCCTCTCAATATGATCTTACTATATTTAAATAAATAAAATAAATGCATTAAGGATGTTAAAGATGAAATTACTTTGTGGCTTCCCGATTGTCCGTGATCATTCTTTACTTATAAATCATCTGTTTAATGGGACATCGTACTGCGTTTGACAGGGCACTAATTATAGGATGTAATATTGCCAAAGAATGGTCATTGTTTACAAGTGAGCAATGGTCAATCTCCATTCCCACAATGACCTCTCAAACACACTGTAAGTGATCTTTTGGCAAACTCTTTCCACAGGTGTCTGTTCTCGCATGTCTTTGTAAGCAGATCCTGCTGTCGCTCACCTGCTGATTGACACCTACAAGGACGGACAAAGGGTTTCTGTTTTCAGCTGCGCTTCACGACCAACACACGTGTCAAGCCTCATTAATCTCTCTGAAGTTTTAGCTTTCACACTTGCTGCAATCTGTGGGATTAAACTGGGATTGTGGGTGATCATGTGGACATTCTTGATGCTAATGACATTAGAACCATTATAAATGTTAAAATGGAATATATTTTTACTGGGATTGAAAAGAATTTGATGATGGTGTGTGTGGAAATCCGAGGTTTATATTTATCTGGCGCTCCTGTTGTGCATGCGTATGGGTTATCCTCATAATCACATAATAATAAGACTATAAAATCATCCTGTCCTTGTTATATCAGCACTAATTAATATTTCATAAACATGAAAATCACAGGCACTTAACTTGAATGGTGGATGAGTACCAATTAAAAAATATTTGATTATGTATTTGAAATTTACATGTAAATAAATTAAGCATTTTACAAATTGACAATTAAAGTTATGTGTTTAATGTTTAAAATGTTATAAGATAACAATACTACTCTAATAAATGACAGCTACTTTTTTTTTTATCCGTTTGCCATTCAGATATTAAATGCAAGTTTAGGCAGTAAAGGTAAAGTTTAAAGGTGGCCACTAGAGGACACCAGTGTCACTGCCCTGCAGGAAACAAAAACCCATAATTTCACGTTTTAAATGTTTTTATGGCCATCAATGTTGAATAAAGTCGTTATCTTGGTTTTTTTTTTGCGCACAAAAAAGGTTCTCGTCGTTTCATAACATTAAAGTTGAACCACTGTAGTCACATGATCTGTTTTAAATATATCTTTAATACCTTTCTGGGCATTTGAAAGTGTAACGGCCCTTCGCTGTCAATGCAGGGCTCACCGAGCCTTCGGATTTCATCAAAAATATCTTAACTGACCCTTCACAAAATGCCTCACAACCCATGCACTCTCACACTACACATCATGTTTTCCCGCAGTGAAAAATACATTGCGGAGCAAATATTTCAAATATTGTAATTTTCAAAGAAGTTTAAACAATATATACCGTATAGCGGCTCCTTAATGAGTCGTGACAGATCCTTCAAGCGGCTCGTGAACCGATCATCTCTTCATACTAGTTCGTTTATAGCATCAAATAAACATGAATGGACATCAGAAGGAATGTTGTTTCAACCGCGGAAAAACGTGAGTGTACACAATTTTTCAAGTTCACCAATGTTAAACTACTAACTCCCCTGACTGCTTTGTCGGATAAGATGGCGGATTCTGGGTTATGATTGGTCAGATCGCCTGTCAATTAAACTGTTTGCGAAGGGTCAATTAGTGTTCCGAAGATGGATGAAGGTCTAGTGGGTGTGGAACGACATGAGGGTTAGTAATAAATGACAGAATTTTCATTTTTATGAACTAACCCTTTAAAATTCTTTTCGGAGCCTTATCTTTAACTGTTGCATGTTTTGGGGAGTTTCTGCCTCTCCTTTTCAGCTGGTGAAATACAGGCTGAGTAGGATTTAAATATGGAGAATGGCTTGGCCAATCTAAGACCATCCATTTCTTTCCCCTGATAAACTCCCTGATTGAGCTGCTAGTGTTTTTTGGGGTCATTGTCCTGTTGTAATATGAAGTGCTTCCCAATGAGTCTGGTGGCATTTTCTTGAATATTGGTTGCCAAGATGGTTTTGTACACTTCTGAATTCTTTCTGCTGCTGCCATCATTCATTAAGTCATCGATAAAGACGAGTAAGCCTGTTCCAGAGGCAGCCATGCATGACCATGCCATGACACTAGCTTCACCATACGTTACCAATGAGGTTTGTATGCTTTGGATGATTTGCAGTTCCTTTTGTTTCTCAACACTTTTGCTTTCCCATCACTTTGACAAAGGTTCATCTTTGTCTCTGTAGGGAGGTTAGACTCGAGACTGCGGTCTACTACCTGTCACGGCTGCCGCAGCACCAGGGGGTAAGGACAGACGAGGTGAGAGAAAAGGAGACAGAAGCATCAGGAGCAACAGAGACGGTGGTTCCCAAAGCTCACTGCCATCCACTCCTCCACCAGCTGGGTGAACTGGCAGCGGCGCTGGAGAGCTGTAGGTGGACGCCTCCCAGGTGGCCAAAACATAACAACCTAAAACAGCCCAGGCCTGGTCCTCTCTTGTCCTTCACTGTCGTCACTGCTCCTTTTATGCTTCCAAGCTCCTCCATGAGATACGAGAATGGTGCAATGGTGGCTCATTATCAGTGACCCACTGGCCTCGTGCCGTTCTCACGGCCCTCAGCCTCATCCTGCTTTCCACATGCCCCCATTGCCCCTCACAGGCCGGGGGTACTCCAGAGACTGCGCTCTACACCCCCTTCCCCACCTCTGGGGTGACCTGTCACGGCAGCCACGGCACCTGGGGTTACGGACAGAGGAGACGGAAGCATCAGGAATGACAGGGAGAGGGGAGAAAGGGAAAAAAAGAAAATCTTGGTCTAATTTCCAAAGCGCACTACAATTCGGTCCTCCACCAGCTGAGTAAACTCGCCTGTGATGCCTGTTGGCGGCGCTGGATAGCCCTTGGTGGACAGCTCAACTCTCCTCTGCAGCCTGGTGGACGGAGACAGCTCCTCCGGGTTTCCTGCTCCTCCCCATCATGGCGGACGGCAGCAGGAAAAAAAAAAATCTTGGTCCGGTTCCTGGACACACTGCCGCTTGGTCCTGAACCAGCCGAGAGGCTCTCACTTGTGGTGCTATGCGATGGTACTGGGCATCCTTTGGTGGATGGCTTGACACTCCTCCGCCTCCGGGCAGATGGCGATATCTTCTTCATTTGAGGGCCCTGTTCCCTGCTCCTCCCCAAACACGGCCAGACGGCACCAGGCTCCGACCCCTCTGCTCCCTCCCGGATGGCAGCCACCCCTCCTTGGCCCATGACAGCAAGCTCTGCACCACCAATCGCTCAAGCACCACCGCCTCGGGCAGCCACTGGTGGTCACCTCTCCTCCTCAACTTCTGGTCAGTGTATTTGCCTTGTTGGATGATAATGGGGTTGTGTAAACTGAATGCATCCCCTTTTAATAGAATAAGTAGTGTACTGGTTGTCATCATATCTTTAGGGTGAGGAATTCACTCACATTGGTCACATCATGACCAACTTAAGATGTGTACATATACTTCCCGTTACCTAGTAATTCAGATATTAACAACACGCCATGTAAATAAAACAAGGGCTTGAATTTTACATGCTTTACAACAGAGTAAAGTGTAAAGATTCAAATGATCAGTGTAAAGTTCACTGATCATGTGTCAGAACCTGACGTTCAGCAAACAGGGGAATGTTTGCTAGATAAATAGCGGAAGTCTAAAAGCAGATTGTCAGAAGAAGGACTTTAATCTTTAGGCAATTTTTTTTACTTCTACACACTGAAGTAGGTTCTGACTTCAGTCCTTACCCAAGTTTTATTTTTAAAAGTTTGCCATTGCACAATTCCAAACTGGAACCATTAACAGGGGAAAAAAACGTTATGAAAGTGGGAGAATTGTCACAACTCAGGATTCAGTGTCTTAATCATCACTAAAAATACATTATTCCAAAGTTAATAATATATTTTTTTTGCTAAACCTTATGAAGTGATCGATGTCGGTGAATTCACCACCCTTAAGAGGAAACTGATATGATGACAACCAGTAGGCTAAACTCCATTATCCTCCAAAAATGCAAATACATTGACCAGAAGCTTGTAATCATTGCCAAGTGTTCTCACACAAATCTATTGCAGATATTGATATTCATACATGCGTCTAACTATACGGTTGCAAACGGCAGTCAACTTGCTCTTGAATGCTCAGGGACCAATCCACAGGGATCACCTTTGCTAACCACCAGCTGTCATAAACTGCCAGCCAGTCTCTAGATGTTAAAGTATCTGTAGATATTTCGCTTCATCCTCTCTATCAGCATCACGAGGTATTGTGGGCCTTTGTTTCCTCGCTCACTCTGCTTACACCGACAGCTCTTTTACTTTTGTATTTGTTTTCTTTTACTCTTTTAACCCATTTTTACTCATGTTTGGAAATGTTCCATGTTTTGTTTTCCAGCACTCTTCCAAAGAGAGGCACTTTTCAACCATATGGACTGCTGAAAAACATGAGAATAAAGGGAACTTCACAATAAAAAGACAGAAACAAGCAAACTATGATTAAAACATGTTTTTGTCTGCTCAGTATTGGGGCGAAAAAAATGTGCTGTCATGTCAAACATTCAGATGATACAGACAAATCTAGCATTCACTTCTGCTATTTAGAATGAATTGGTTCAGACGGATTGTCAGCTCCGTCTATTACCGTCACCGTCAGACAGAAAATGTGATGACTGACAGCTGATGTTGATGACAAAATCACCATATTTTGCATGTCAGAAGCCATTTTTTTTTTTTTTGTCTGGTGCTACAGGCTGATAATAACAGTTTGTGTGACGGAAATTACAAAATTAGAGCACAACTAACTAATATAGCAAAAAACATAACACTCACCAGAGCCTTTGTGACCTCGTTGCTGAAATATGAACAGAGGACCTTGATGGTGAAGACCGACTCTGATTTTTATAAATATGTGTGTGGCTTATTTTTCTGAATTTTAATGAATGTTGACATACAGCTGTGAAAACTTATAGAAATGCTCTTCATTAAATTTAATATAGTCTAGATTTGAATCCATATGAAGTCGTTTGAGTACTTTAGTTTCATACCAAAGTTTTTTTTTTTTTTTAATTATTTTGTATTAAACATGTTCAGAGGTTGTTTTTTTGCTTTTATCTGTGTATGGCTCAATTTACCCACTCCTTTTTTTTTATGCATCATTCAATGTGTCAAATCCATCAGAAACATACATTATATCAAACATTTCATAACTGCCAAATCTAACATTCACTGCCATTAGAAATTTATTGAAATTACAGGGTGGTTACAAACTGACATTCATATCAGAGCATCTTATAGTGTTGACAAAAACATTTTACACATCATACATGTACTTTGTTTTTCTGGCGCTCTATCTAATCAATCAATCGATCTGTGATACAAAAGATTTCAATTTGAAATAAAAGTAACAAATGATCAATTTAACGCATTATTTCTGAATAAATACACCCCAATCTTTTGAAACTTGAGCCATTCCTAACACAGCCTGTGTGTTACTGTGCTTAAATCACTGAATATGAGACAAACTCAGGTTGTAAATAATGATTTATTGTTTACACTTAAAAAGTTTTGGCACACTTGTCATTTGTTTCTTCATTTCACCTCATTTTATGTACACCTTTAATAAATCTGCTTAAATATCTGTCTCATTATATTGCTCTATATTAAAATTAAATGTTTGCTGCTATAGAATCTCTACTGTACATTAAACAGACAAAACAAAAAGGCAATCATGGTGCGCTTCTCTCGTCCTTTCATTTATATTCAGTCAGTCATTGTGTCAGTCCAGAGGTTTGTGACCTTTTCCACAGCGACCATGTAAAAGGTCATCGCTCGTGTTTGGACATGGTGTCTCCTCTCTCCACCACTGCCACGCCGTTCCCACTGCACAGGTGCTCCTTCAGGATGATGTCCACGAAGAACTCTGCCACTATAGGACAGTGTTCGGATGCCACCCCGCCCCACGACCAGTTATCTGGAATCCAGGGATTGGTCAGGCCCTCCCGCAGTACCGAGCAATGACCTGAAGGGGGCAGCACAAACATATACACATATCACTAACACTTACCGGTCAAAAGTGTGGAATCAGAGATGTGTTTGAGTGGCAGAGCTGACTTGTTTAAAGCTGACCCTGTCATTTTTCACAGGAGGACTACATTTTAAAATATTATCTAACAATAAATCTTACACCGCCCACCTGTGTAGATCTTTTTGAGGGACCGACTGGCCCAGATGTTGTCCAGACAGTGCGAACCCTGCGGGGTGCGAGTGCTGATGTTCGTAAAGACGGACGGCGCAAGGAGGGGGGACAGTTTTTCTTTCCTCAGGCACTCCATCTCAGGGCTGTCGGGAGCCATGCCAAAGTGACCCAGCACCAGCAGCTCTCTCTCACCTACATCAGCAACACCAACAGAGAAATATTTAGGAGGTGTTGGCATCCTTTTCGGTTGCATTAATGTCCTCAACCGTTGTTAATTTCTCTCCTTGCACTAGAACGCACACTATTAGTCAACACGCAGCACAAACACACGACGATTCCACCTGATAGCACCATGGAGCTTGCTGACACGGACACAGAACAGATAAGGGGCTCTTGTAAGAGTGAAATTTCATGTTGAAACAGACCTTTGAGAGTTTCCTGGATACCGGAGCTCAGTCTGTAAGCCTTGAGCTCGTCACAAGTGTTTTTTCCCTTCTGTTCTGCAGGCGATGGTGCTGCTGTCAGGTGCAAATTGATCAGAGTGAGCTCAGACGATCCAATCTGGTTACAGAGAAAATTGGGCGAGATGCATCATTCAAATGATCAAAAGTGAACATTATCTGCTATACGATTAGCTGAGATGAAAGAGTCAATAGGTTTAGTTCAACATACATTTATGATGTTATGTTGATTAATGTTTCTGAAAGAACAACAAATCTGCATTTATTGGATCAAAAATAACATGAGTTAATTCAAAATACATGATTTCTATTTGAATGCATTTTAAAATGTTATTTATTCCTGTGACAAAGCTGATTTTCAGCAATCTTCAGTCACATGATTTTTCAGAAATCATTCTAATATGCTGATTTGTTGCACAAGGAGCAGTTCTTTATTATTTTCCCATGGTGAAGACAATTGTGCTGCTTAACATTTTCGTTGAAACCATGATACATCAGGATTATTTGATGAATAGAACATCAGCGTTTATTTGAAATGTTTTTGTTTCCAAATTACAAATTTATTTACAGTCACTTTTGATCTATTTAACACAAACCATGAAATTAATGCATAAAATAAATTGCTTGGTAACACTACCAGATAAAGAGCTGTATTCCAGGGTTTACTTACATAAAAATGTCCCAGGTATGGCTTAGGATGAGGGTGCTTCCCATTACCATTAGTCGCAGAACTTTCCAAGATAGTGGCATCCTTCATTTCAATCCCAGAAGAACTGTCCCACAGGAAACCAGAGTACTCAGCAACCTACCGGATTACAGCAAAACGATAATGACCAGAATCTGACAAATAACATTCATGACCCAACAACTGTACATACTATTAAAGAGAACAGGCATTTTAATCATGAAACACTCAGAAAAGTTTAGCATGTTATTGAATATGCCAGTGTTATTTGGTTTTATTTAGTGTATTTGGTCTTGGTGGACAAGATCTGCTACGCTGATTATTTCTGCAGCTGCAGAGAAAGTATGGACACACTACTGCTAATAGATACACAAAAGTGCTGCTGTAAGCATGTAAGATATGCTGCTGCTGCTTAAATAAACATACATAAATCCAGCAGCAGATCTAGGCAGGTGGAGCTGGGGAAGGGGGAGGGTTTCAGAGGGACTCTGATAGCGAGCTGCAGAATTAGTTTACGACAAACAATGAACCAGACTATTCAAATGTTGAGCAAGCAATTTTATTGGCTGCACAATCAGTTTGTGCCATGCGGTAATGATGTGAAAGTGAAAAAAGTGAAAGTGAAAGTAAGTCGTCGTGACGTGTTTGTCATACTCCATACTCGAACTTTGCAATTGGTGCATCCCATGTGCACACACACACAGCACACACACACAGCAACACACACACACACACACAACACACACACACACACACCGGAGCAGGGCAGCTATTGCGACAGCGCCAGGGGGAGCAATTGGGGGGGGGGGGGTTGCTTGCAGGAGGGAACTTTAGTCCGTGGTATTGGGAGAGAGAGAGAGTGTTGTTTTTCATTCAATTCTCCCACCTTCAATTCCCGGCGTGGTGGGAAAATCGAACAACCTTCTGATTACAAGCCCCCCACTCCCTCACCATTAGGCCACGACTACCCAAGTCGTGATTGCTTGCAGATTGCATGTAAAGGACCAATCAGCCTGTGCCATCTAGAGTTTCATGACTGAACTACATATATAATATGACCGTAAGTAGTCTGTACAACTTTACACTTTATTTCAAGTTTTCTGAATTCTGAATAGCTTTAAGCGAGGAATAGGCTGAAATTTAAGTATTATTTCCCCAAGAACGCAAGTATGAAAAACCACAGAAATATCTGTTTTACAGAGAATAATCAAAAAATATATACAGGTTAGAAGTAAATGGCAGAATTTTCTGAATTAAATGAATCCAAAACAAGTGTTGTTATTTTTAACAAACGAACAAAAATCATTTTCATTCGTGAAATAAAGCAGAGATAACATAAAATATAAATATCAGATGAAAAACAAACTTTTAAAAAATACAAATAAAATAAGTACTAAAATTTTAAACTAAAAACAAAATTAAAGCTAGATACAATAAAAATTACAAAACACAAATGACTAAAACTTAAAAATAAAAGCCAATTCAAAATACAAATAAATACTATAATAGCAATTACAGTATTTAAAAATACTAAAATAACACTGGTCCAGCATACTCTTCGTGACAATGGCTGCTGCATAGGACAAGTGAAGCGTTTCTTTGCAGCACAACAAGACAGCAACTCCATATTTGCATAGATAAAGAGCGCATGAATTGTGGATTGTTCATGTGAGCTGTGTGTGTTTAACTAAAGGCCACTGCATCGAGTGCGTCAGGTTGGTTTAGCAGTGTTTGTGCCTGATGCCCCATTCATATGCACACAGAAAGCGCAGCTAAGAGATCAGGTGAAAAGTACACACCGTTCATGTGCATCACAATACATCTCTATCTACAGTGTCTTCAGGTGTGGCTTTAATAGAGTATTGGTGCAAATGAGACCCAAGATTCAGCCTAAGTACTTCTGAAAGCAAGAACCTGAATTATTAGAAAACTTCTACTGTGCACAATAGGGCTTATAGACACTTTCTCTTTCTAAAAACACTGCAGTAATCAGATTTCACACATAGCTCAACTACAGGAAAATATGTGGTCTAATACAACCTAGAGCAGCTTGATTAATATTAATATTTACAGTAATGCTCTGTGATGAAGAACAGACCTCTGCGAGTCACGTAATCTCATTCATTTACCCTACATGACAGCACAGTCTCTGTGGAGTTTATATCTGCCTCATGTCACTGCAAAGATGTTTCCTGTGTGGGTAAACAGCACTATCCAGAGAACATCTTATGTTTGGCCAGACACCTCTAGACATGGTCAAGATCTTTAACTATTGTTCAAAACTTTTTATTATTATGAATCATGCTCTCAAACCTTAAAAGATAGTTTTAGATGAAACATACCCCGTTTTCTGTCTGTTTGTCTGTCTCTCTTTCTTTCTTTTTAATGATTATCCTGTATTAAGGCAAGACCTTACAGACAAAACCATTGGGTTTTTTTATGCACAGGTTAATTTGAAGGTTTTGGGCTATTTTGCTTCCATAATGTAATTACTAGTAAGACTAGTTTACATGTTCACATTCACTGGACTTCAGTAGCATTTACAAACCCCAAACATTCCAGTTTTATTCCCATCTATATTCTGAAAGTTTGATCATATAACATTTGCATGATTTAACATGTTTTACATGACATTTAACATTGATTTAACAGGTTTTTTCGGTAACACTTTATTTTACAGTGTCATTGTTACACATGTTACATGTATTTACTGTAGTAATTACTAGTAATTATGCATAATTACATGCAATTAACCCTAAATCAAACCCTCATCCTAACCCTAAACCCTATAGTAAGTACATGTAGTTAATTGTCATTACTAAGTACTTAAATGTATAGTTACACTGTAATACTGACACCTTAAAATAAAGTGTAACCGTTTTTTCTTCTAAAAACATGGTGATTTTGTTGGCTGACAGTATTTTCTGATTCATAGAGTGATAAAAAAAAGAGACATCAAAAATCCTCTTCGAAAAAACCTTAAACTCTAATATGTCAATAAAACGAAACAAGAAATTTGAACCTGGTTTTATCCAATATTCAGATTTCTGTTCAGGAAATAGTTGCAAAGTCATGCATATTTGATGAGTGCCTCGATTATTTAAAGGGTTAGTTCACCCAAAAATGAAAATTCTGTCACTAATTACTCACCCTCATGCCATTCCCGACCTGTACGACTCTTTGGAACACAAATGAAGATTTTTAACGAAATATGAGAGCTTTCTGTCCCTGCATGACTACCACTTTAATGCCCCAAAAAGCTAGTAAAGAAGTCATTAAAGTAACTCCAGTGTTTTAACCTCAATTTGTGAAGTGACAGGATTTATTTTTGCAAAAAAAACATAATTTGCCTCTATGTTTTCAAAATATTAATCTTCAAGTCCCAACACAACACGCATGCATCGTGGAGATTAATATTTTGTTTAAAAAAAAAAAAAAACACTTGTGTTGCTTCATAAAATTGAGGTTAAACCACTGGAGTCACATGGATTACTTTCATGATGTCTTTACTACTAATTTTCATTTTTACGTGAACTAACGCTTTAAACATTCCGTTTCAGAAAACTAGTTATACAAAACAATTTCCTTAGAAGTAATGTGATTAATCAACATCTGTTATTTTACCTGTACTGTCCTGCATTAAAAGGAGAATGAATTAGTGGACCGCTTTCTGTATGCTGTAGCAGCAGATATTTGCTAGTTAAAGCTATTGGTAAACATTTTAGACCTTCAACCCCATATCATGTGTGTGTGTATTACAGGGATCTAAACCTACATTACTGGACTGTCCGGTTGGTTTCTCTGAAACGGCACTTTTCCACAGGCCTCTGGCACTCTTCCACTTGCGCACACTGCAGAGAGTGGGCTGATTCAGCTCTGCACAAAACTGACACAAACAAACACAAAAGAGAGCTCATTAGCAATGAATAATTAAAAAAGTGTTACACCATTTACCTTGTAAGCAGCAACTGTTTAATAACTAGGAAAATAAGATTCATGATTCAACATATCTGCAAAGCGTTACTGAAACTGAAATCTTTTTTGTTATTCACATATGTATTTCTTTGGTTTTCAGCCAGTTAAAAAAAAAAGGATTATTATTATTATTATTATTATTATTCACACCCAGGGTAACACTTAACAATGAGATTTCATTTGTTAACACTAAGTAGACATATTAGTTGACATTACTTCTAAAGCATTTATTAATCTTAGTAAATCTTCATTTAATAACGCATTGTCAACACTTTACAATAAGGTCCTAGTATTTAACGTTAGTTAATGCTTTAATTAACATTAAAGAGTAATACGTTTGTTACACTATTAATTAGTCTTTTGGTTAACTTCAGTTTAGAAAAATTCAGCTGTTCAGGTTCATTAAATAATCAAACACGTTCAACTTTTGTTTTACTAATTGTTTAATTATTAGCAAAGAATAATAAATGCTTTAGAAGTATTTTTCATTGCAAGTTCATGTTAAATAACATGGTTAACTCATTTTAACCAATGAAACATTACTGTCAAGTGTAAGTAAGAGATAATAAACTGCTAGCTGTGCAATAAACAATATTAATGCATGAAGTGGAGGAAAAGAACCATTTTAATTTAATATTTCAATTGTTTAGCCGTGGATTATACCATTGCCATTTGCCAGAACTGACATGTTAAAACTATTACTCGTGTTTGCAGCACAAACATGGACAAAAACGATGGTTATTTTGGTCAGTTAAAGCTTATTAGATCTAGCATTTTGCCCAATTTAACTTGCATTCTTATACCCAAACTGCTCTAATTCTCCTATATGCCAGAAAAATGCTTTACAGAAGTAAGAAAACACCAGCGCAGGTCATTTTGGTTAATATCTTCTATGAAAATTGTCATTATTTCCTCACCCTCATGTCATTCCAAATCCATGAGACTTTCTTTCATCTTCAAAACACAAATAAAGATACTTTTAATGAAACCTCAGAGATTTCTGTCCCTCCATTGAAAGTCCATTCCACCAAATGTTGTAGACACCATAGTTTAATTCAAGTCACGATTGTTTTAAATAATGAATACGTTTAATTTAGGCTTTTATTCTCACATAAATATTGACTAACACACATATAGAGTATATAACAGAGCGTATTATATATGTTAAAAGTAAATTGAATCCTACTTGCTTGATGTGTGAGAATAAATGTCGTCTGTCCTTGTGTCACACAAACATGTTTGAACTTCTGTTTACCATATTTGTGAATAATATTATATGTGAATAAATGATGAATGAAAGTCTTATGAGTTAGCAATGACATGAGTGTGAGTAATTGAAATCTGCACTTATCGCTTGCCACCTCAGTCGAATGCAAAAAAATTGGTGCTTTTTGAAGAATTTAGGTTTATTTTTCGTACTGGAAGACAATGCCTTTGCAACTTTTGATCACCTCAAAGCAGAGAAACCAAAGCCTCTGTAAGTTTGCAAATAGAGGTCTTAATCTTCTAGCAAACACAACCTGGCCTTATCCTACCAAAGAGTACGTGCTGAGCACACTCACTGGAGCTGGGAAATCTGATAACTACATCTGACATTCCCATTACCTCAGACCCCCCCCCCCCAGTTAGGTCCTATAATTAACCATGAGCAGAAGCGGAGAGTTTCCTGCAGGGTACCAGGGGACCGAGCCAGAAGTTCAACAGAAGCAGCGCTATAATCAGCTGATCTGTAAAGAGCGCTTGAGGAATGTGGGCAGGACAGAGACATTTAATGCAACAAACGTCTCCACTGACGTCAAAGCAAACTAAGAACTAAAAACGAGACCCCCAAAAATACTTCAGTCCAGGTGCAATTTGTGTCTGCTCTGCATCTTGTCTTGTAGGTTAGTTCTTGTTTTCCATTAAATATGTGAATAGGGGGACAGGCGCCCGGTAGTCACTGCAACTAAGTACAGGTGATGACGCCAAAGAGGGCTTTGGCATTGTGTCTGTCAATGGATTCGCAAAAGCATGTACAATCTAATTTAGCACAAGATCAAACCACCTGAGGAAGTCCAACAGTGGATTTCCACACGATGACTGTTCAACTGTTGAACATGAACCCTTACAGCTGTCTAGCATCCAAACCCTCACAAACTATTGATCTGCAACACTCTTCAAATCTGCCCAACGCACAAATAACAGTCCTAGCTATTTAAAAAAAATAAAATAATAGCTGAATTCTTGGTGAGTTACACTACCTTCAATCTTGAAGAGATTATTTTAGTATTTTGTGTATGTATGTATGTATGCATGCATGTATGTATGTGTAATCTATATATATATATATACATTCATTTACATAAAGATCTACATGCATTATTGATTAAAAAACAACAACAACAACACCAGAGATTTACACTGAAGGAGAGACCTGAGCCATTGACTTTACTGTTAGTTTCTCACTCAACTACAGTGTGTGGCAAACACAAAGAAAGCTCAGCTTCACAAAGCAAATGACTGATAGTTTCCATGTGAGCATGCGATGCATTATTGTGGTCTGAGAGAGAATTTTAGCAAGATGAGAAGAAAGAAACAGCAGAGTGCGTGCCTTTTTTGTCCTTTCGAGACATTCTTTAATGATTGGTCAGGGATTTTTTGTTGCTCGCTAATAAACTCAAAGGTGACGCAGAGCTCTGATGTCTGAGGGAAGTCGCTCGAGTTATGAGAAGTTCAGTGGAAACATGCGTTATAGCAGAGCAATAGCAAAACCACAAACTCCATGGAAACCAAGACAAGTTATAAACAAACAGCCCAACACTCACTCTGAGTTCTTCAAATCGAAGTCCAAGTGTCGTTGCTTTTAGTCCATGTCTATTAGCTTTGAGGAGATTTATATGCCTATAAGGGTGATTTATTGTTCTTTTGTTTTTTTCTACATATGTAAATAAACTGCATGTTAAAATGCATGTCTGTAACCTGGAACATATTTTCTCAATGTAAAATGAAATGCAATTGAATTCATAATTAATAATAAAAAATCTAAATTCACAAACTTTTTACATTTAATAAACCATATTTGAAAGTCGAAAGTCGTGACGTATTGTCAGGTATGGTGACCCACACTTTGAAATTTGTGCTCTGCATTTATCCCATCCAAGTGCACACACACAGCAGTGAGTAGTGAACACACACACACACACACACACACAGTGAACACACACCCGGAGCAGTGGACAGCTATTGCGACAGCGCCCGGTGAGCAATTAGGGGTTAGGTGTCTTACTCGAGGGCACTTTAGTCATGGTATCGAAGGTGGAGAGAGTGCTGTTTATTCACAATCCCCACCTTCAATTCCTGCCGGCGTGGGAATCGAACCAGCAACCTTCATGTTACGAGCCCAACTCCCTCACCGTTAGGCCACGACTACCCTTTTCACACTTTTTCATATTAATGAAGTAATTGCTGTTTGTGAATCATCGGTCATCACGGTTCACTGGGAATTTCTCTTTTATTTGAACAGGACCCTTTAATAAGTTCATGGCGCTCATTGTCGGACATGTGTTTCGGCCAGAAAGCAGGATCATCACTCATTAAAACTCCGTGTACCGTTCGTGTTCGCGGGCTACGCTCACCGGCACGTCATCCTTTCCCGAGGCCGTGAGTAAACTCATCCCTGTGTCTGGTGGATGCGGTAGTGGGGCTACTGCAGCTTCTGTGGGAGCAGCACTGACTGTGGGAGTTTGTGGGAAACTCCCACTCTGTCTGCTTGCAAACTCTCACTCTTGCACGCTCTCTCTCTATACCTCTAAACTCTGTCTCCTCTGCTCTTATCTGGCAGTTTCAAACTGCTTGTGCATGTGCAGTATTCAAGCAGATGTAATGATAGCGTTAAAATCATAATGGTTATAGACATGCAATATATGATGGAAAACTAATAAGTAATATATGAGGGCTTCTTGGTATTTGTCAGGGGGTCCCCTAGTTCCCTGGGGCCCTAAGCAGTTGCTTGGCTCGCTTACTGGTGAAGTCCGCCCCTGATGCCAGTGTACTCTAAATGTGTAGAAATTCAAAATTCACCCCATTTTCTAAATGCATGTGATTAGCGCACGTTTACACGACAACGATGTAGTAAAAACGGCGAAGTCTTTCTTTTGCTTTTTTCACGTATAGACGACAATGTTGTCAAATTGATCCTCAATCACACAAATCTATGAAAACAGTTAAAAAGGCTGTATTATACATGCCAGGTCAGTAGTTGTTGATGTCATACTTCTGCAACCATGTAGTTTGCGTAAATCTGCCTCCATTCAATCAACAACCGATTCATAAAGCCAATTCCCAGGCTACTTCCCCCCCCCCCTTTTTTGATAATACATTTGGAAGTAACTTGCCTCTTCAAATAACGATTTTATTGTACAATCTGTATTGTATAAAGTGTTATATAAATAAAGGAGATTTGACTTGACTGTATTGTTACGCCACTAGGCGACGACAAGTGACTTAAAAATACGCATTTATCATTGAATCATTCATTGAAGAGATTCCTTCAAAAATGCTGATTCATCCAGTAATAAAACAAGTTAAGTGTTTTTGAATCATTCATTCAAACAATTTCAATAAAGCCAAGTCACGGCCAACATTTTTTTCTTTTTGGATAATATGTTACACTCAGATGAGCGTCACAATACAGAAGAAAAGATCTGTCGATACTTGTGTTACACCGCAACTTTTACCTTTTTTCTCCTCCAAGGAAAATAGACCAAAATAAGTCATTAAAAATAAGTACAAGCCCAATTTCCTATTTCAACAAGAAATATGTCAACACAGGAAATTACTTTCTGCTATGCTCAACGTTTTTTAAATATGTGCCAAATTAAGATCATTTGCGGTCTTTGAAGTCATAATATTAATTAGAAGTGTCAGGATTCCATGGATATCATTTGGACAATGATGGAATTCCAGACGATGTCTAAATAGTTCATCTCAGACGAAGCCGGAGTCCAGAGAGACATTCAGAACACGATGTCATTTCGTTCAGGGTCAAAAGTCAAAGAAGCATGCCTTTCCATCTCGGTCTGTCCAGTCAGCATTTGCAAAAGCAGTGTGGAGGAACACCCCATATCACTTCCAGTTACACAGTAATAGCATCAAGAAGAAACAAACATGAAGACTGCAAACAGAGAGTAAATAGATAAATACCAGGCACTTTTATCCAAAGCATTCTACAGTACACTGCAAAAAATCCATTAATTACATGATAAAAAAAAATAAAAATAACCAGAAATGTACTGTTAAATATATTAGTTATATTTAACTTTAATTTGCAGTAAAAAAAATATGCTAATATGCAATGACTAAAATCAGTTTTTTGATCAAATTTTTTTTTTTGACAAATCAAAGTTACTAATACTAATAGGTGCATGCAGTACAATGCACACAAACACAAACAATCAAATACGAACTATCATTGACACACTAAAATAAAGCAATAAACATTCATTTAACAACATGACATGTAATGTAAAACCCTAATGCACATAACTGATAACTAAAAGCTAAGAAGAAACATATTTATTAAAATGAATAACAAATCAAACGTAAAATTCTGAAAATGTCCGTTTACATTTTATTCACTGTAAATTATTAGACGACGTTCTTTTTCATTTCCAAAAACTGTACATGTAATAGTGATTTACTGTAAAATTACATGAAATGTCCTATTAGATCTATTACAGTTTATCATATAGAGTAAGGGAACTCACCATTAACCAATTTTTAGTCTCTTACCATTAAAATTACCATCATTATTTACAGTCTGCACTTATTAAGGGCCCTTCAAAGTGAGCGATTAAATTACTGTGCATTTACATGAAGTTTATGGCATCACTAAAACTCACTCGTGTCATCTCAAAACACCCACTCTTATTGAAAAATAAAGATTCCAGATCATTGATAATAGTGGTCAGTGTGTACACCTCTTCACAGGAATTATTGTCCTGGACCTCAAGGGCGCAATGGTGATCAGGTTCATAGCTTGCTCACAGCTGGGACTGAACCAGCAACCTTCTAATCACCAGCCCAGAGCTTTTACCATTATTCCACACCAAATCAACGTGATGTGTCCCAGAAAGACAAGTAGGAGAGAAAGAATCTCTCTAGACTGTATTGAGAGACAGAACAGGAAGAGAGTGAGAGCGAAAGAGGAGACAGGAGAAATATTGGTTGATCCTGCCCTTGTCCTCTCACTGACAAACTGCTGCCCTGAAAACCTACTTTACTAGTCTATTCCCAGCATCAGACATTGTGGGGAAGACCTCAAACACTCAATACACACACACACACACAGAGCTATTTGTGTACATGGTCGTGCTGGTCTGTTGACCAAAATTGAACAAAAAGACAAAAAGGTATAAGGCTGTACAATCTTAGGAAGCAAACAAATTGAGAAATATAAAAACTGGATTTACATGCATTATTGTGCATGCAATTTTTTTAAGTTGTCTATTAGGTCTTTCACAGTGCTTCATGGGAGGGGGCGGATCCTGAGCTATTTTGGTGTGATTTGTTTGTCACAGTTCATTAATGGGTTAAAAATTCTCTGCAAAATCAATGGTAATGAAGTTTTTCACAAGGAATTCAGGCGTTAAACAATTACTTAAAAATAAGCATTACATTAGGGATCATGCATATCTAGCCAGTTATTATTGCAAAATAAACCCCTGGCATGAGTTTTGAATCACCCTGAAGGGATTTATTTTGCGATTACAACAGGCTGGATGTACATTATCCCACTTATTACACAACTACTTGCCACACAAGTAAATAATAGGGCATAAAATATTGATCCGATTTAAAACATCTGTGAAGAAAAACTTTGGGTCAAGACAAACAAACGAGTATAAATCATGAAACCATATTTATTATCATATAATATCTAAATCGAACTATCCCTTTAAATACCCCGATGAGTGTCATTAAACAGCATTGCTTTTTGACGACGGTTATAATCAGAGAATAACTGACTTCCGAATGTTCTGATGAAAAGAAGAGGCGTGTGTTGCCTGTTGAACTGTAACACTACCTTGTCTAGAGCCTCCCGATCAGCCAAGTCTTGAACCGCTAGCAGCTTTATGCTGGAGAGAGGGAGAGAAAAACAAGGCATGTGAGTCAAAGTACCCACTAGTACATAAATATAATTGGATATTTAATCAACCAAATTAACAAGCATAGATTGCATATATTCAAGGAGTGGTGCAGATCAATAACACATTCCCTGTTCTGTTTTAAATCAGCTTGCCAGCACTTTTACCTCTTGCTGTGTGGAAGATCCCTTCAACATAAATTATACAGCTTGCAAACATAATAACAAACTCAAGGTGATGACTTTGGAAGCAGCGTTGATGTTGAACCGTTTGTTTTCAAAGGTAATTCTCCTGGATAATGCTCAAACAATATAATACAGCAAACAGCAGATGGTTCTGTGAAATAATTACTCAAGCTAGCAGAAATTTCAAAGCTGTGCTTTTCATTGAATAAGCGTTGGAAGTTAAGATGGCATGATAGACTGTCAAATGACACAAAAATGAAGACATATTGGTGGGACCAAATGTAAATCTGCCATTGAAAACGGCACACTGAATGACCACTAATCTCAATATGATCTTAATGTCAATGGTGATTACATCCCTGAGAAGTGCTATTGTACACAAAGTAATGGTAACACAAAACATTCAGGAAGGTCAGCTCTATTACTGGACACACCTTTGACATTGTCAAGAACTCACTGTCCCCTGAACCCAACTACAGAGCACTTTCCAGGCCTTTCACCTAATTTTTGCTATATTTCTAAAAAAAAAAAAAAAAAAAAAAAATCTAAATAAAGTGTTATTTTTTATTATTTTTTGTATTAATTATATACTATTATAGCATTTATAAAAGCAAATTATATAACAATATAGCATATTATAGTGCACAACATAAGTAGTTTTCCTAATATTCTGACATACTTCATAGAAGTCATTAGAAAGACCTGCTAATCCATCTTTCCCACTTTAATATTCACTTTTACTGCTTTGCCTACCACTCATTAATTTTCATGCGCAGATGGCATGAGCGACTGGAATTCGGCTTATGGTTGAAATGCCCAAGATTCGGGCATGCACACACGATTCAGGTCCATTGACACCCGACTCACAATATGAATGACTTGCTGGTCAAATGTATAAGACGTTCGGATTCATTGTCAATTTAAAACATACAGTGGGTACGGAAAGTATTCAGAGCCCCTTAAATGTTTCACTCTTTGTTATATTGCAGCCATTTGCTAAAATCATTTAAGTTCATTTGTTTTCCTCATTAATGTACACACAGCACCCCATATTGACAGAAAAACACAGAATTGTTGACATTTTTGCAGATTTATTTAAAAAGAAAAACTGAAATGTCACATGGCTCTATGTATTCAGACCCTTTTCTGTGTGTACACTCATATATTTAACTCAGGTGCTGTCCATTTCCTCTGATCATCCTTAAGATGATTCATAGACATATACACTAGACGTCGCCTGGCTATGGAATTTCATTGGAACGAATGCGTCAATAGCGCCGCCATCTTGGAACAGGGGACTCCTCCTCTTTAATGCATCAGCGTCAATGTAGGCAAAGGTCTAACAGAAATAAAACCACCATAAATCGTCATGAATGCAATTTTCTAGGTTTTTTTTTTTTTGGTTCGTTCCAACGGTCAGACATTTATCATTGAGTCCAGAGAAATTTGAGGTTTTGATTATTAAGATTATCTACTTTTTAAAAATATAATGCATAGTGCTAGTAGCCCTAAGTTTATTAATCACATTCTTCTACTTGAGGAAACTTCGAATGAACTATCGCT
This sequence comes from Opsariichthys bidens, assembly GCA_037194245.1. Classification (NCBI taxonomy): domain Eukaryota; kingdom Metazoa; phylum Chordata; class Actinopteri; order Cypriniformes; family Xenocyprididae; genus Opsariichthys; species Opsariichthys bidens. The sequence goes on from CM074302.1 coordinate 13,468,601, forward strand.
GCTTACCTTAGCCTACTGCATGCAAAATTGCTACAATGTTAATTTAAACATTCAAATTGTATTGGTTTATTAAATATGATACACAAAGCAATTTGCTGGTGAAAGCAAATCACAAATTTGAGAGGAACGTTTATCATTGATGTCTCTGTTTATCACTTGGGAATTTACAAACCAATTCAGAGTATTTTATTTAATGCCATGTCAGCAATCAAAGATATTTTCATGGCAAAAATGAAAACAAATCCATAAGTCCACAGTATTTAGTGTACTTCCAGGGACACGGAGGAGAGGAAAGGCTGGCTGAAAAGGTTTGTTCCCGTTTTTTTTTGTTGTTGTAAACAGTTTCTGTTTTTCCCCATCACGTCGTATCTCAACAGATACAATCGGGGTAAACAGCCAGAACTAGTGTGTTTGGTTAAACTTGTTTATTTGTTTTAACTTAAGATGAGTCTCCGTTAGCCCAGAATGCTATCTGGAAATAGACGGAGACTGAACTCGGACACACGGCGCCAGTCGGAGAAACTATTGAATAGAGACCAAATCAGCTGTCCACATTTCCAACATCTTACGATCATATTGCATTGATATAAATACATTCTGTTCATTGTCGGTTTTCCTAACTGATGGGTAACTAGCATGGATTAGCTGCGGTCATTAACCAAGGACTGAAAGAAACCAATGTAACCAGAAAAATAATTTCGTAACATTCAATATCATCAAACACATTCTCACTTGTGAAATGTAATCCCATGCTGTCTGGTTTTAAGATTTCTTTCGTTTGAACACCCATACGCAGCACAAAAGTCCGGTATCGTCCATGAATTCAAAAGTACAGGCGGAGATAGCAGCGTTACCGAGCCACTTCCTGTGACAAAACCCCTGTTCCAAGATGCTGGCGCTTTTGATGCATGCTGAGAACCCCAAGGCGACGTCTAGTGTATATGTCTATAGAGATGGTTCTACACCTTCATTTGAGTCCAGCTGTGTTTAATTATACTGAATGGACTTGATTAGGAAAGCCACACACCTGTCTATACAAGACCTTACAACTCACAGTGCATGTCAGAGCAAATGAGAATCATGAGGTCAAAGAAACTGCCTGAAGAGCTCAGAGACAGAACTGTGGCAAGGCACAGATCTGGCCAGGGTTACAAAAAAATTTCTGCTGCACTTAAGGATTCTAAGAGCACAGTGGCCTCCATAATCCCTAAATGGAAGACGTTTGGGAAGACCAGAACCCTTCCTAGAGCTGGACGTCCGGCCAAAAGGAGCTATCGGGGGAGAAGAGCCTTGGTGAGAGAGGTAAAGAAGAACCCAAAGATCTCTGTGGCTGAGCTCCAGAGATGCAGTCGGGAGATGGGAGAAAGTTGTAGAAAGTCAACCATCACTGCAGCCCTCCACCAGTCAGGGATTTATGGCAGAGTGGCCCGACGGAAGCCTCTCCTCAGTGCAAGACACATGAAAGCCTGCATGGAGTTTGCTAAAAAAAACACCTGAAGGACTCCAAGATGGTGAGAAATAAGATTCTCTTGTCTGATGGGACCAAGATTTAGCCTTAGTTCTAAGCGGTATGTGTGGAGAAAACCAAGCACTGCTCATCACCTGTCCAATACAGTCCCAACAGAGAAGCATGGTGGTGGCAGCATCATGCTGTGGGGGTGTTTTTCAGCTGCAGGGACAGGACGAATGGTTGCAATCGAGGGAAAGATGAATGTGGCCAAGTACAGGGATTTCCTGCACGTAAACCTTCTCTAAAGTGCTCAGGACCTCAGACTGGGCCGAAGGTTTACCTTCCAACAAGACAATGACCCTAAGCACACAGCTAAAATAACGAAGGAGTGGCTTCACAACAACTCCGTGACTGTTCTTGAATGGCCCAGCCAGAGCCCTGACTTAAACCCAATTGAGCATCTCTGGAGAGACCTAAAAATGGCTGTCCACCAACGTTTACCATCCAACCTGAAAGAACTGGAGAGGATCTGCAAGGAGGAATGGCAGAGGATCCCCAAATCCAGGTGTGAAAAACTTGTTGCATCTTTCCCAAAAAGACTCATGGCTGTATTAGATCAAAAGGTGCTTCTACTAAATACTGAGCAAAGGATCTGAATACTTAGGACCATGTGATATTTCAGTTTTTCTTTTTTAATAAATCTGCAAAAATGTCAACAATTCTGTGTTTTTCTGTCAATCTGGGGTGCTGTGTGTACATTAATGAGGAAAACAAATGAACTTAAATGATTTTAGCAAATGGCAGCAATATAACAAAGAGTGAAACATTTAAGGGGCTCTGAATACTTTCCGTACCCACTGTACACACATTGTGTATTCCAATGGATATAACTGAAGTGATAACTTCTTTTTGACCTCCTCTGAGGTCCCGGTCTCTACAGGAATGTTTATCTACAATGGAACTATTTAGAACTTCAGATTGGAGCCACAATGTTGATGTGAACTAGAAGAGCTCAGAGACCAACTATAAACACAAATCAATTATACTGTACTGTCAGGAGGCACCGAACACTCTTGCAGGCTTTCCCAGAGTTCACTGCATTCACTGTCACAGCAATTCATTATATAGTAAATTATAAAGTAAGTGCAACATTCATCCTAAACCTGAATGGTTTCATTTTTTCAATGTTAAATTCTGTTCCAATCGCAACTTACGCAGTCAGTATAAGACGTATTTCTATATCAGCATAGGCTTTTTTTTAGGCCAAAACCCGTAGCACAATGGGGTTCTTCTTTTTTTGGTTCTTTTGGTTAAAAGCCTAAAAGAAAGGTATGTGGTTGGCACAAGTTTAAAATAATTTCATGTTTTATTCTATGGCATAAAATACATCAGTAATACTGCCTTTTCATTTTTTAAAGCTTTTACTTGAGCTTTAAAAAGGCAGTTGCTAAGTGTCTATACGGGACAAAAGGTGACATTAAACGTCATCACACCGAACGAACAGAAACTCATCTCCTCTTTAGTCTGCCGTTTATTTATGCACGCTCGCAAACTATTCCAACTCAAACTTTCATGGAAAATGTTATTTTAAATAAAGACCAAAAGAGTTGCTGGAAGTTTATTGGTGGTGATGGTAAAGTCATCCAACTGTAGTGTCGTTTGTATTGAGCCTACGTTTAGTGTCTTAATTCTGGTTACTGTATTCCAAATTTCATAAAAGTTGTGTTTATTTATGAAGATTCTCATAATGAACAAAACATGTAAGAATCAAAATTTTGTTGCTCACGGAGCTAAAATGTTTTATTTATAACCAAAATTTGTCATACACTGATAACTACTATACTGTTAATTACCGATAATTCAACTAATGAAATGGACATGGCGTTATATAGACACGAATATAGACTATAGACATTAATTTGCATAATTTGCAGGATCCCCCGTTCTTGGCTCATTTTGAGTCAGACTTATGAATTCAGTGAACTGTTAATTGGAAACTCGCTCTGAATGGATCACTGAATCAGTGAGTTGTTGAATTCACAATTCATTAAGGAATCATTCGGTGCGATTTGAATGAAAAGAATCAGCTCACTCGCTAGTGACATCGCATTCACATCACTGAATAAGTGACGATTGCTTCAGTTCAAAGTAACGAAAATGTATAGTTGAGTAAAAACTACTATATTATGCCTTGGAATGTAGTGAAATAAAAGTTGCCCAAAATAAAAACACTTTTATAATAAATAATTCTTTATCGTCCACCACTGTGAATTACACGCTTCACTTTCTCTCTGATAATACGCTCCTAAAATTGTTCTGGTCTTCTTGGGTCTTAAGTACAGTTGCAGTTATTGTTCAAGAAAGAGAAACAGAAAAACCAGATAATCCATCTTTATTTTCCAGCCATTGCTAGAGCTGATTACACAGATCCTGTTTTGAGAACAAACAGTCAGACAACACCCTGTTCCCTCACAGGTGAGCACATGGTGTGGGTTTGTTTATTTGATTATTTCGTATGCGAGTTATAAAAACTCTATGATCTTTTCAAACCTTGACCAGTTATCAAAACTCAGATCCATAAACTTTAACATTGAAAACCAAGCAGCTGCTCACTCATAAAATAATAATAATAAAAAAATCTCATAAACATTAATAGACATTAAAATGTCACAGTAAAATGATTATATAACCAACCTAGACAACCTTTTCAATGATCATGGACCATCAGGCAAAAACAGCTTTAACTTTTTGACTGTCTATACAACTCTGGTTGAGGAGGGAGTGAATGCCTACAGTATGCATTCAATTATTTTCTGATTTTTGGATTTAGTCAAATTACTTTTGTTTTGTGCACAACACAGCTGTTTGTTTCATATCATAATTTGTCTATTGATGGTTTACTTTTTCAGCCAAAAACTACGGTGGCCGAGAGAGCTCAACGCGCTGCAAATTAAGAAAACACATGCAAATAAAAAAAAAAACACCAACAAATTAAGAAAACGTGATCATCAGTTTGACAACACATGTGCTGCAAATCCTCACAACACAAGCAAACACAGAAAAGCGCTGCAAATACACAAACCACGACGGAAATGTTTCAAGGTGACCCCAAAAAGTGACGAATCCCTACTTGACAACTGCACAAACTAAAAAAATATTAAATATAATATGTAGGCATTAACTCAGTGTAATGTGTTTCACTAACAGCAAAGTGTTTCAATATGTGGCATTGTTGTTAACTCATTAAACTTTGAGAGATGATAATTTGGTGGATGATTTAAAAACATCGGTAGCACACTAATGTGACGTCATCGTAACAGCTTCAGCGTCAGCGTCCAAATTCACTCCCTGCAGATTTAGTGCACTCAAATGCCGTACACTATATAGGGATTAGTGAATGAGTGAACGGGTGAGTGGTTTCGGACACAGCTAATAAGCAGGCCCTAGTAGGGTTTGTCACTTTTTTGGGGTCCCCTTGAAACATTTCCGTCGTGGTTTGTGCTATTTGCAGCGCGTTTGTGTATTTGCTTGTGTTGTGAGGATTTGCAGCACATGTGTTGTCAAACTGATCATCACATTCACTTAATTCATAGGTGGTTTTTATTCTATTTGCATGTGTTTTCTTAATTGAGCTCTCTCGGCCACCGTAAAAAAACAGCCATGCTGTTAAAAAAAAATCATGCATTTAACCTGAAATTTTTCCTCCGAAATGTTAATTTACAACAACTACAAAAAGGTTGGTTAAGTGTTAGTTTATGCATCATGAACAACTGATTTGCAACATTTATTAGTCTAGATTAATGCAAATTTATAAATATACTTTTTGTTCATAATGCATTAATGTGAATTTAAACAACTTGAAAAAATGTATTATCATATGTATAAATGGGCATTAACCAAGATTAATAAATATTGTAAATGATATTGTTCATGTTAGCTACTGCATTAACTATTTTTAATGTATTGTAGTTCTACATTACAAAAGTTTACCATGGCAAAGTTCTTTTCACTTAAAACAGTCATATTTTAGTTTATCATGACCATGTGCCATCCACTTTCTGACCTGTGCCATTTTGCTTCCGTGCCTTCTATGTAAACACCTTCTTTGCATGTGAATTTGTGAAAAGAGAAACAATTCTTACTGCGCTTCCAATTTCCTCCTTAATACTTCACTTTGACTGCTGGCCAGCAAACAGGCATTGTATGCAATCAGAAATCCAATAACTTTTGAAACAAGATGTTCTGAAGACCATTTAAGAAAAATAAATGCAACTCAAATGATTGTGGATTCTTCTGTTTTTATAGGTGAACAATTCAAATCGACAGAGAACATTTACAATGTTTTACAAATATCGGTCTCTGCAAATGTTTGTTAAACAGCTTTTATTATCATAAGCAAATAAAATGCATCAGTGAGTCATGGTTCTTAAGAGGGAAAGTTTACCATTAATGGTTTAACTTACTTTTTGTGCTACCAAAAAGTCATACACGTTCAAATCGGAGCTCTGGATTTCCACACAAGTTTTCCAAGTGGCGCTCCATTGCACTTTTCCAAGTAGGAAATTGGAAATTCTGACTCTCCTAGCTGAATACAAAGCAGTCTTTGATGTCTAGATTGAAGGAATTATGGGAGTCCCTTTCAGGCAAGTCATCACTCGGTGGCCATTACAGTCATGCAAGTACAGCTTCTATCTCTATGACATCAAATTCTCCAGAAGCTGTTCACCAACCTCTCAATTAAATTTCATTTTTCCAATGAAATCTGGCAACATTTTTCAGGCTGGACCACTCAATATCCAATCTTAACGCTCGTCTCAGAACACTGACTGTTTCTATAGCAACCGATGCTTCTAATGGCAGCTGCAGCGACGCAATGACTTCACCAATCAGTGATTGGGTCCTTTATTTAGAAGGCAGGACTTATCCTGCCATTGCTTATTTCGCTTTCTCCCATTCATTGTAATATGACTGCACTGTATTTGTACAGTCGTGGCCAAAAGTTTTGAGAATTACATAAATATTGGAAATTGGAAAAGTTGCTGCTTAAGTTTTTATAATAGCAATTTGCATATACTCCAGAATGTTATGAAGAGTGATCAGATGAATTGCATAGTCCTTCTTTGCCATGAAAATGAACTTAATCCCAAAAAACCTTTCCACTGCATTTCATTGCTGTCATTAAAGGACCTGCTGAGATCATTTCGGTAATCGTCTTGTTAACTCAGGTGAGAATGTTGACGAGCACAAGGCTGGAGATCATTATGTCAGGCTGACTGGGTTAGAATGGCAGACTTGACATGTTAAAAGGAGGGTGATGCTTGAAATCATTGTTCTTCCATTGTTAACCATGGTGACCTGCAAAGAAACGCGTGCAGCCATCATTGCGTTGCATAAAAATGGCTTCACAGGCAAGGATATTGTGGCTACTAAGATTGCGCCTAAATCAACAATTTATAGGATCATCAGCAACTTCAAGGAAAGAGGTTCAATTCTTGTAAAGAAGGCTTCAGGGCGTCCAAGAAAGTCCAGCAAGTGCCAGGATGGTCTCCTAAAGAGGATTCAACTGCGGGATCGGAGTGCTCAGGAATGGCAGCAGGCAGGTGTGAGCACATCTGCACGCACAGTGAGGCCAAGACTTTTGGAAGATGGCCTGGTGTCAAGAAGGGCAGCAAAGAAGCCAATTCTCTCCAAAAAAAAACATCAGGGACAGATTGATCTTCTGCAGAAAGTATCGTGAATGGACTGCTGAGGACTGGGGCAAAGTCATATTCTCCGATGAAGCCCCTTTCCGATGGTTTGGGGCATCTGGAAAAAGGCTTGTCAGGAGAAGAAAAGGTGAGCGCTACCATCAGTCCTGTGTCATGCCAACAGTAAAGCATCCTGAGACCATTCATGTGTGGGGTTGCTTCTCATCCAAGGGAGTGGGCTCACTCACATTTCTGCCCAAAAACACAGCCATGAATAAAGAACGGTACCAAAACACCCTCCAACAGCAACTTCTTCCAACAATCCAACAACAGTTTGGTGAAGAACAATGCATTTTCCAGCACGATGGAGCACCGTGCCATAAGGCAAAATTTATCACTAAGTGGCTCGGGGACCAGAACGTTGAAATTTTGGGTCCATGGCCTGGAAACTCCCCAGATGTTAATCCCATTGAGAACTTGTGGTCAATCCTCAAGAGGCGGGTGGACAAACAAAAAGCCACTAATTCTGACAAACTCCAAGAAGTGATTATGAAAGAATGGGTTGCTATCAGTCAGGATTTGGCCCAGAAGTTGATTGAGATCATGCCCAGTCGAATTGCAGAGGTCCTGAAAAAAAAACGGCCAACACTGCAAATACTGACTCTTTGCATAAATGTCATGTAATTGTCGATAAAAGCCTTTGAAACGTATGAAGTGCTTGTAATTATATTTCAGTACATCACAGAAACAACTGAAACAAAGATCTAAAAGCAGTTCAGCAGCAAACTTTGTGAAAACTAATATTTATGGAATTCTCTAAACTTTTGGCCACGACTGTACATCTAAAGACTTGATATGACTCAACAGGCATTGAAAGAGAATACATACACTGTAGATTATCATACAGAAATACTTCCCCAAATTAACCAGAAGAGGAACATGAATTAGTAGCCCGCTGGTGTTTGACCTCTGCAGTGAAACACACTATTGGTCATCCACCAATCAACACCAACATGTTCTCCATTATCTGGCTATAATCTCCTGAAACTATATCTTTTAGATCACTGGCATCTATGGAAGCTTGTTTCAACTACTAAATAAAAATGAAAAAAGGTTATTATGACTTTTTAGCTCACAATTCTGCCATTTTTTCTCAGAATCGCAAGATATAAACTCACAATTATAAAGTTAAAAAGTTATAAACTCAAAATTGCAAGATATAAGTTTGCAATTCTGACTTCTTTTCTCAGAATTGTGAGATATAAATTCTCAAATGGCGAGTTATAAAGTCCAATTCTGAATTGGACTTTATAAACTCTTTATATCATAATTGCGAGTTTAAATCTCAATTCTGACTTTATAACTCGCAATTGGAAGTATATATGGAGATTCTGACAAAAAAAGTCCGAATTGCAAGATTAAAAAGTCGCAGTTACTCTAGCAGTCAAAAGTTTTTGAACCGTAAGATTTTTTCATGTTTTTAAAAAGTCTCTTCTGCTCACCGAAATATTTTTACAATTGTTTTCTATTTGAATATTGTGTGGGATTTACAATTTTAAAAAAGTTATGTGTGGTTGTAATCTACATTTTGTTGTTGTTGCTATCTGTTTTAATTAATTTTTGCATCACATTAACATTAATTTTGTTGGCTGTTATTTTGCTGTTGCACTGACAGTTTTAACTAACTACTCCCTCTGTATTCTATGTTTGTATAGGTAGGTATGGGCTATAAATCTGATTCTAATGAGCTTATTTGAAATTATTAGCACCCCATTGTGATGAAGAGACTTTGAATGATTTAAAAATGGGGGGGGGGGTTTTATGGGAAAACCCTTTGTCTCACAAGTTTTGCCCACCTACTGGGGAAATGTTTTTTTAAATGCAATGTACACACCCGGGAAGAGACTTGGCATGACCACAGGACGTTCAACCAATGTTCTTCAATAAAGAGCACTCTCAAGCTTAAAGAAGTTCTATCAATCTAAAGACTCCTACTTCGACAGAATACAATACTTTTGGTTTGGTGACCGATACCCCTCGGTTTTAGGAAGAGACAATCACATGAGTTTTTTGGTGCCTGGTGCCCAGAGAGAGTTCCTGAAAGTTGAAGAAGAGTTCCCTGTGAAAAGGAGGACTGAATACTCAACAAACACTGAGTTCCACTCTATCCTCTAGAGTTTTTAAAAGAAGTCTTAACAAAAGAACTTTTAAGACTCTGACAAAGATTAAAGATAGTTAAGGTTTAACAGACAGCTCGTAATGTTAGGTTAGTTTCAAGTTAAGTAATAAGTGCTATTTTAGTGTTTTTCTTTTTTTTTTTTTTCAGGAGGGAAGATTTTCATGTACATGTAGTTTTTTTTTTTCTGTTAGTTCAGTTTTTTATTCTGTTTTAGTTTTAGCTTTTAGTGCTTGTTTTTTGTTTTTTTTTTTTTTTTTCCAGGCTTTTTTGCAGTTTTACAAGCAGATTTAGTGTGTTTTTTTAGCCTCTGTTTTTTTGCTAAGTTTTTTTTTTAACAGTGTGTTATCATGTTTTTTTGTTAAGTTGTTTTACAAAGAAGGTTAACAATAGTTAGTTCTGTGTTACAAGTAAAACCCACTGTTGTTTAGAGAAGTTTAATGTTTTGACAAAACAAAAGAAAAAGACTCAAAACAAGAAAAACAACTAAAAATTAAAATAAATACAGAGAAAAAGGTGTGTGAAAAGACTCCCATTCAAATTAAACAGGAGACAGTGAGTTCAACAAAAGTGTTTAGTGCAATGTGTGTTAAGAGTGAACAATGTGAAACTAAAGAATGAAATGTGAAGAGTAAAGATATCCTATGAGAGATGTAGATTTTAACAGCAAAAAAAGAGTTTAGATCCATGAAAAAAAGAAGATGTGAAAGGAAAGTAAATTCTGCTAGAACTAGCTAGTTTGTTTACTTGCTAGACACAGTCTCAGCGTATCTCAGTAGCAGAGAAGAATAGAAAAGAGCAAAAGAGGCTAGTGCTAAAGTTTTGACCGCAACAAAAGATGAGCAAAAAATGCAAAGTTGCAATGCATTGAATGATGGAGTGTAAGTTAGTGATAATGAAAATCCCAACATAACAGCTTTTTTTATTGAATCATGAAATAAGTGTTTACATCCAATTGTCCATGGGTGTAGAATCGTGACATGTGAACTTAAAGTGCGAGGAGGAGTATATGGGAGCAGGAAAGTAGTGTTCCTGGACAAAGTGCAAGTCCCCAGCAAACTTCTGAAAAAGGCTAGGACCTAGAAAAAAAAGAGAGAGACTATCCCAGTTTTTATGAATTTCACACAGATTTGTTTTCCGAAATTAGAAGCATATTGATAAGTAAGTAAAGGTCATATTGTCAGAATGACACGTATTTAATACTAAAAACACACAAAGAATCTGAAAAATTCTAATTGTAAACTGATTGAATCAGATGTTCAGTACTGAGAAAATGTCTGTCAGAATACACTAAAAGAAGATGTGAAGAACAAAATAAAAAAAAGAATAACTAAAAAAATGGGGCTGAAATTGTCTGAGTGGTGTGTCACTAACTGAAAGATAACTGAAAGAAGGGGACTAGAGAGACTGAACGTGATTTTGTCATTTCTTAGGTTAGAACAGGGAAGCTAGGGGAGTCATTTGATGTGCTCGATGACATGGGGACCCTTAGTCCGCATCTGGCATCTGGTCCCTTGGCCTTGTACAGCGAAGCTAGAAAATCCTTAGATCTAACTGAGTCTAAGAAATAAATAACAACTACTTAAAAAGATGAGAATCAAACAACTCTAAAAAAGATAAAGATGAGGAAAGAGAGTAAAGAGATAAGGCAAGCAACAGACAATGGTAAAGAATCAACAGAGGAAAAAGAAAAGAAGATAAGAGAAAAAAGTCATTGTTGTTTGAAGCCTGGACATTGTGTTTATTTCCTAAGGTTGAAAAAAAAAAGAAAAAATAAAAAAAACTGTTAAGAAGCTTTCTGAATTAACAAAAAAACTCCCACTAAGTGATTTTGCCAACCCTCTGCTCCCTCCCTCCGTGCCCCTAGACTTTCTGAGATTTTAATCCGTGGTGGCACTGTTGGGCTGTGGGGAACCATTTGGAAGAGAACTCTAGAAGATCCCCACAGACAAAAGAAACAAACTAAACACCTCAGTGCCATAAAAGAACTTAAGTACACCACTAAAAGCCAACAGCAATTAAGTCACCATTCACATAAAGAGCCACTCCATTACACTTTATGATGTTTACTTATGATGCTTCCATTTAAAGATGTTGAAAGATGGAGAAAGAGGTAATTGAAACAGTGAGCCAGCACACTACTTGGCAGAGTTAACAGAAGGTTAAGTCACCAGAACCAGCAGGACACCAGACCCAGGTCACAGGGTGTTCATCCATTCAACAACAAAACCTAGACCTAAAACAAGATGTAGAACACAAGTGGTGCAGACCACATCAACAGTAGTGTTGTTACATGTGCTGCAGTGTTGTGTCAGAGACACTCAATTGTCACACTGTATAATACTTCCTCCAATGATCCCCACACACCAATAGGGTGAGGCGGGGGGGAAAGGACGGGAAAGGAGAAGCGGGAAAGAGGCTTCGGGTGTGTGTCGGGGGGTGAAGATTCCCTCCCTCACTTCCTCACATCCTTTCCCCCACTCACTACCTCATCCCTTACCACACTGTTCCTTAGGTGTCGAAGGGAGGAACAATAAAAGAGAAGACTCAGATTCAAGAGAAGACAACAAATGTTGTTTGTCTGTTTTTTTGTTTTCTTTCTTTCTGCTCTTGTTTTCTTTTCTTTTCTGTCTTTTTTTTTCTTCTTCTTACTCTGTCTGTCCCAAGACCCCATATGAACCAAAAAACCACATATCCCACCAGCCACAAACTCTAAAAGAGAAACCCACCCACTAGAAAACAAGACCAGCAAACGGAAAAAAAAAAATACACAAAAGAGAAACACACACGGGGAAGATCAAGTCATCGTCCCAACTTCAGTCATCCGTGTCAGTACATATCAATCATCACACAGGACATTGCACAAAGTGTAGACAGAAACAAACAATATAGAAGAAATGTATGAATATGAGCAAGAAAATGCCTTGAAGACTGAAAAGAACATTTGCACACCCAAGCCACCAAATGACCATGGCTGCATTCCAGACTTCACTTGTGCACAAACCAAATCTGTCCAGAAATATTGGTGCATTAATCCCATCTATCATAATTACATACTTGAATTCTTGGGGGCTTGCATGCCATTATTGGTGGACCTGAGTGCTGTTACGGGGAAATGGATTCCAACAAAGAACTTGAACAAAATCAAACAAACAAAAGATCTCTCATTCAAAATCTGACAGATGAAAAATGAAGAGTTGTTCTTCATGGTCTGTTCATGTTGACAAAACAACCAACCCACTCCCAAAACCCATTCAACAACGTAAAAAAGAGAAATGACTACTAAAAGTAAACTTACCCTATGGTCTACATGCACCCGGTTTGTCTGTCAACATGCACAGAACACTACGACAAACACAAACACAACACAACACAACAAACCTAAAAACAAGTTAAATGAAGTACAAGAAGAAAGAACTTTTTTTAAAAATTTTTGTTGTGTTTTGTGAGAGTTTAGAACTCTAGGGGGAGGAAAGGAAGGGATTAAATTAAAATAAATTAGTTATGGTGGTTTGGTTTCTTAATTTTTGTGTTGTAATCTAAGGAAATAATTCAGGCATTCATAATTTTTTTGGTGTTGGTAGCTTGTGTTGTATTTGGCATGACAATTTTAAGTTTAACAGCTGCTGTGTCTCTCTGTTAATATATGTATATGTATGTATGGCACCGTCAGACTGATATTATGATTAGCACTTCTTAACCCACCCCCCTTGCAATTGAATGACACTGTGTTATGATGGAAATGGGGGGGGGGGGGGAAATGCCGGGAAGGGCATTTTCGTCCCCCCATGTTGTCTCCACCTATGTGTAATGTATTTTAAATGCAATGTACACTAACTCAGAAGAAGAGACTTGGACACAACAAACGCAACGGGACGTCTCAATAAATAAGCAACCTCTGCTTAAAAAATATCCCAAGAATCTCTGGGTCTTTACTTCGACAAAGGAAAAAGATTTCCCAACAATATATTTTAAAATGCAATTTATTCCTGTGATGGCAAAGCTGAATTTTCAGCATCATTACTCCCATTGTCACTAATATGCTAATTTGCTGCTCAAGAAACATTTATTATTATTATCGATGTTTAAAACAGTTGTGTATTTTTATTTTCAGGATTATTTGATGAATAGAAAGTTCAAAAGAACAGCATTTATCTGAAATAGAAATCTTTTGTAACATTATCACTACCGTTCAAAGGTTTGGGGTCAGTAAGTGGGTTTTTTTTTGTTTGTTTGTTTGTTTGTTTTTTGGAAAGAAATGAACACTTTTAGTCAAAAGTGACAGTATAGACATTTATAATGTTCCAAAAGCTTTATATTGCAATAACTGGAATTTTAAAATGTATTCAAATCAAAATTCGACAATATTTTAAATTGTAAAAATATTCCACAATACTAGCGTTTTTGCTGTATTTTGGATCAAATAAATGAAGCCTTGGTGAGCAGAAGAGACTTCTTTTAAAAACATTTTAAAAAGTCTCCCTGTTCAAAAACTTTTGACCACTAGTGTATACATTTTTTCATTCAGTGGCGGAAACAAGCTTCCATAGGTTTCAGTCTCAGACAGGTTAGTGAAGTAGTTAGTCAGGTCTTGGATAAAGAGAAACCCTACTTAAAGAGGTTGGTCCACATTATTAAGCAAGTCACAGTTCTCATGCAATACAGAGAGGAAGAAAGATCTTTCTGAAGATGTCTTGCAAAAAGCATAAAAACAACTGAACAACGATTGTCGAAATATCTAAACACTTGTGAGTGATTTAGAGTGCAGAAGAAAATGGTCAGATAAAGGATTATTAAGGGAAGTTTCTGTCAAGCAAATGTATTAAAAGGGTCACTGTTGAGCAGCAATCAGGTATTTGAAGCTGCTCGTGTCTCAAAAACCTCTGGCAGTTGTGCATAAAGTTGCATTTCAGCCACCCCAACCAAAGTTAACAAAAAGCATTTAAATACAAAATAACAAAATGACTCAACTTTAACTAAAACAATGAAAAAAGAACATAAGGCTAATTCAAAATTTTTATAAATAACACCAAAATGACACTGGTTCTGAGCAGGTCTTGGTTGGTCAGTTTCACCTAAACCATCCTACACATTCTTTCTTCTGTTTCCTTTATTTACATAAATTGACAAATTATCACATTTTTCACATAAGCAAACAACGCTGTTCCTCAAATTTCTGCAAGTTACAGACAGGGTCAAAGATTACCCATTGCACCGCATATAGCGCAACAGCCCGGTCCTAATAAAACAGTACAGCATGTGAAGCTGTAAAACCAAGAGTCAATTTAAACCAGAACTAAAACCAAAAAGAAGACTTTTTTGTCCAAAATCCAGAGACATCATGAACCGTCAAGACCTATTTTTGTTGTGTAATCGGTGACATATAAACCTACCAATCAGTCAGTAACGACTTGATTTTCCTGCGGCCCTAATGTGATTAGTCACATGGTATTTATTTTATGCATCAGGTGACCGACTTAAAAAACAACAACTTCCAAATCAAATTTTTCCAGCAGTTCATCCACCAGTGCCATTGAGAAAAATGGCAATGCTAACGGATAGTTTTCAGTTTCCCCGGGTATTATAGACCACTCTCGAGAGCACAAGTATAACAAAAACTGCAAATAAACTGCTCCACGCTAACACAACAGTAGTGACAGTTCAATCAATAAGAGCATGACTCAGACAAGGTTCAACTCTGTCAAAATGTAACTGGTGAGTCTGCAGTTCCTAACGTGTTTGGCAGTTCATTACAGCACTAAAAGAAAAGGATGGAAAAATGTGACACACACACACACACACACACACACACCAAATAGGTCTACACATCCTGTCACATTGTGCCACTTCCAGTGCTTGTTTATAATGCCGCAGTGGCGTTTCTGGTCAGCAGAAATGGAAAGGTTTCCAGAGAATTGAAAATGATGACTTTGATCCAACCACGTGTGTGACCCTGAGGTCAGTCTTGGGAATAAATCAACAGCAACTGCTTCTTTCACACAGTCTTTCACTCTCGTCAAACTCTCCAACACTCAAACATGTCAACACCTTGTTTTTGTTGCAAGGAAACCTTTTCGAAATCCTATTTATTTTGCAATAAAATGAAAGCTCTTGCAAAAATGACTGACGTTCAACATCCTATGTAGGGCAGGGCCTGAATTTTACCTAGGGATTGTAGGTATTGTGCATAATTTTACACTTATAATGCGGGAAATTCTTGCAAACATTTATTGGCTATAGGATGTAGGTTGAATGAGAACATTAAACCACATTGATAGTCAGATCAATTTGAAAACTTTATGCGAGACATAATTGCACAAACTGCAAGACTACCGCGCCTCTCTATCGCACGCATGTAATTTTAAACCAGCTGGTGAGTACCAAATTTCGCAGGTTATTGCACTTAAGCGATGGCATACACACAAAATTATGTCAAAACGCCCGTTTTGGCTAGTATTCACGTAAATGCATTCAGTTAGGTCTTAAGTGAACGTAAAAAGTTGTGAAAGAAAATGCATGCGCATATAAACTGTATATATTAGATCTGTGCATTAGCTCTTAAAGTGACAGCAGCTTAATAAACCTGCTGTTGTCTCTGCCAATAATGTTAATCATACAGCAAAAGACAAACAGAAAATCACTCACTGCTCTTGACTGAATAACTGTTGTAACTTTAATTGTAACGATTAACCTGCATTTAATTTATGCAGTGTTATTTTACTCACGTTGATTACGTAATTTATGTTTATGTTGTGTTTCTAAGGTTCTCAAACATACCGGTACCAGCTGGTACAGAAAAAAAAACCCCCGGATAGACGCTGCTTTCAAACGCTCTTGTTCATGTTTGTTTGAGTGCTCTCTGAGAGTCAAAGGTTTCTATTTACAGCACTTCTTTACTACGCTTGTAAAAGATACTTGAAACATTGTAAAACAGCAGTAATAATATCAGAAGGAAAAAGCATAAATTGAAAAAAGTAGTTAAAAGACCATTAATAGTTAAATGAGGAGCTTTTGCACAGGCAAGCACCAAGCACTCCTTTTCCCCAAATAATGTAAAAATATAGTTTTCGGTCTGATATTCAAGGCAGGCCAAAATTATACATTCAGCACATGAGATTAGAGATCTGAAACTGTCTTTTTTGTAGTTGGGTCATCATAATGTAGTACAGCACCATGGAGACTAAACACGTGACGTGTGCCACACTCAAAGTAAGCTGACAGATTAGTCAGACTGTTTGGATTGCTGCGTGTGTACGGTGAGGTTACTACAGGCCGTCTCCGCGTTTACTTCTTTTCTCCAGAGTGAACTACAGTAACCTCTGACCAAGCAGTCTGGTGGCTTCCTTCACCCTGTGTGTTTATGTGACGAGACTGGTTAAAATTCTGCAACCAAACATTTCAGGCACTGTGGGTTTTAATGTCTGCTTTTACCCTGATAACAGATCAGACGTCTACAAGATAGCGTTTAATTTACAAAAAGAAAGCAAAACAGACGCCAGATCAGTAGCTAAAGAGTCTGTTATGTTGCACAGCATGCTGGCGGCTGACTCAGTTGTGATGACTGGAGATGGGTGACCTACAGTGACTCCTAGATAGAGATGTTTGTCTGAGATGTTTACCCAGAACTTCAATTTTGGTGTGTGCCATTTGGCTACGGACATGAATGATTTTGCACATCATGGAGCTTGGTGAAGAGAGTTAGGCTGTAACTTTTACGCGATGTGACGAAAGATCCAGACATTTTTTGAAGTAAAATACATTTTAAATGTAGCTTATTCCTGTGATGGCAAAGCTCAATTTTCATCAGCCATTACATCAGTCTTCAGTGCAATATGATACTTCAGAATTCATTCCGATATTCCGGTTTCCGCTCAAGAAACATTTCTTCTTATTATTAATGTTTTTGTAGAAACTGTGCATGTTTTTCAGGATGCACATTGATAGAAAGGATTTCAGGATTTTTTGATAGAAAGATTAAAACAATAGCTTTAATATGAAATCTTTTGTGACATTATTAGAGCTGCCTTTAGTGAATCAACAAAAAGATGATTATTAAATTAAAAAAACTCTAAAAACTCTCCGGGAAGTGGCGACGTCACGTGGTCCATGACGGACAGATCTTAACACGGCGGTTTCATGTCAGGTAGGAAATCTAATTTTCACTTATCATTCATCGAGCTAACTCTGGCTTATCATTTGAAACTTAGAATCAGTAGCCTAATGTTTGCCACTTTACCTGGCTGCTCGCTTTAACGGTAACCTGGATAAACGTGCGCCATTACTGACACGTATTCGTGCGGACAAACTTTGAGGTGTCGGCACGATCACAGCAGAAAGAACATAAAATCTCTGTTATTTTTGGTCATACAGATAAGAGTAAGGCAACATTTGAAACTGTCCACACAATAACAATATTACTAGAAAAATCTTTAGTCAGTGGCAGCCCTAGAATGTCTTTGCGGTCACTTTTAATGCCTCCTTCTTGAATGAAAGTATTAATTTCCTTTAAAAAAAAATAAAATATATATATATATATATATATATATATATATATATATATATATATATATATATATATATATATATATATATATATACATACACACATATATATATATATATATATATATATATATATATATATATATACACATATATATATATATATATATATATATACATATATATATATATATATATATATACACACATATATATATATATATATATATATATATATATATATACACATATATATATATATATATATATATATATATATATGTGTATGTATATATATATATATATGTATGTGTGTGTATATATATGTGTATATATATATATATATATATGTATGTATGTGTATATATATATATATATATATATATAAATAGATAGAAATAGAATAAATACTAAATAGAAAACTTCCCTTTTGACCTTTACTCATCTGTTCAAATCCAATCAGACAGTAAAGTGAGTTTTCATGGTTATCTAGTCAAAAGGTCAAAGCATCAGAGAGGTCGTATAGATTCTCAAGTTTCTCAAGAGTTTTACACGAGACCACATTCATCAGCTGATAATGGCACCTTTGCTGTAAATCAGTACCATTTGTATCAATATTTACTTCTAATTCACGTTCAACCTCACATGTTCTCCCATTGCTCTATCACTAGAGACCTAGATTTGCCACAGATAGCAGAAGAGAGGCTGATCGTAGGGTTAACCAGAGTCAATCGTGCAGTGGAGGGAGCGACTGTTGTTCCCGCAAAAATAAACCTCTGACAGGACGTTTCATTTAGGGTTTCAAGAAAGTAGTCCTTTCCAATTTCAGGTTTGTTTTGATCCAACTGAATTTGACAGTTTTATTGACATTACAACCCTTGTGATTTCTCAAAAGATGGGAGTTTGTAAGTGACAACTGACAGTGATAAACCAACCTTGTTGCCGTTTTGCAAGCGTACTAGAGTTTTTGAATGCAGCAATATGCTTATGCGTCATAAGGAATATTTCTAGCACAGCAATACTAGTTAAGTATCTGCATATGACCTTGTGGGGTAGAATCAGGTTCTGTATAGCAGTGTTTCCCAACCTTTTTTGTCTTGCAGCCCTACGTAAGGCTAAATTTGTTGTTTTATCGTTATAAACTTGTCATTTTTATTAGTTTATGTTGTTGTTTTATTTCTGTTAAGCTTTAAATCATTTTCATTTCTTTATTTCTAATTCAATTCATTCTAATCTAAGTTTTTCCTCAAGTTTTTAATCTAATATTTGTATTTTATCTCAATTACTGAAAACATTTTAAAGGGGTTATCACATGAGAAATCAAATTCTTGATCTTTTGACATAAAAGAGGTCTATGTACCATTAAAATGCCCTTCTCATTTTAAACAAATTGTTTACTTAATCAAGCTTCAAAAATGGCTCGTTTGGATATTATGGAATTTGTGACATTTGCATATGTCTGCCTCCAGAGCAAGGCAACATTAAGCCCCGCCCACTGGCGATCAGTCGCTTAACGGCTGACTTTGCCAACACAGGATTGCTGTTAAATAGTGTACAGATTTCAGCACTGATGTAATTCATAACACTGATGCTATATTCTCCCTGCCAATACTACTACTATTTCAACCTCCATCAACACACACACACACAAGCTTATATAACCATCCCTGAGTCATGACAAGAATGAGAGCACGTACCTCACCAACACCCGGAGTGAATTACAGTATGTGTGTGTGCATGTGGACCATAAAACTACCAACAGTACAAACATTTATCTTCTAGAATCGATAACACAATAAAACATGGGCAGTGCTGCGTTCTCATAATGTGCAGTCAGATGTGGCGTTACCATGAACATCCACTAAAGACCTCAAGCTTGCATGTGATGCAGCACTGCAACACTGTGCATGTTATATATATATATATAAAAATCACATACACACACATACTAAAATATATATATTTTTTAGTATGTGTGTGTGATTATAAACAGATAGATAGATAGATAGATAGATTTGAATAACTTCAGTACCTAAAGTGTGCTCAAAATACTGAATATTCAATTACTCGGATTGGGGGGGGCACAAAACACTTGATCAGGACATCCCTAGTTAAAAGCCTTACCCTTTATTCACATGGGTCCAAATGTCCAATTACCTTTACAAAGAAGTACTGTGATGCTACCAGGGTGTCGTGATGGTATCAGATAGTGATACCATGGTCCTGTAATATGTAACTGTACTGAATGATTGCCACACTCGTGTACCACGTTGTTTACGTGGTACTCAAAAGGCACTTCAAAGAAAAAAAACACACAAAAAAAACAATAGAACATGTCCAAATAGGAAAACATGGTGATATGAGGGTACTCCAAGCCACTTGGATGGTACGAAAAGATGGTATTACCATAGAACATGCCCATCATTCTAAAACGTGGAAAACACTTAATTTGGCTTAATGAACAAAGACAGTGATATTAGCAGAATAAACTCAAACATACTAATAAAGCATACCATGGTACAGATATGATAATATCATGACACTTCAATGAATATACTACCGCGGCACCTGTCAAATGTTGTAATACAGTTTACTCACTCATTTTCTAGTAGGGTCATGCAGACGACCTCTTTGACCCCAGGGTTGTTGGCCTTCTCGCTGGAGCAGCGCTGCAGGTTCCAGGTGGCCACTCGCACCACGGGCTTCCCATCACGCGTGCCCGCTGGAGGCTCCACGCAGGGCCGGACGGAGGTGACGAGCGGCGGTCCTCCGAGCGGAACGTCCATCTCATCGCTGCGGACACTGAAGGACGTGGGGCTCGGGTGCGTGAACCCTCCGTTCGTGTTCGTGGAAGGAGTCCTGGAGCGCTCCACGAACACCTGGAAACGGATCCGGTCCAGCAGGGATGAATTTATGTTGGCCACTTTGACCAGGTCTTCAATGTTTTTGAACGGGCCGTGCACGGAACGGTACTCTACGATGTTCTTGGCGATTTTCTCGGTGATGCCGCGGACGCTCATGAGCTGCGGCGGCGTGGCCGTGTTTATGTTCACGCCGGTGTACGGCAGGTGCTCGTGCTCTTTGCGCAGAGACGAAGGCGAG
The DNA here is from genome assembly GCA_037194245.1 of Opsariichthys bidens. Classification (NCBI taxonomy): domain Eukaryota; kingdom Metazoa; phylum Chordata; class Actinopteri; order Cypriniformes; family Xenocyprididae; genus Opsariichthys; species Opsariichthys bidens. The sequence continues at coordinate 13,489,518 of CM074302.1, forward strand.
TGATTGGACGAGCTGTTCTTGCTCGAAACGCAGATCTCTAGTTTAATCGCCTCTAGTTTCGTTGCACCGACTCCACTGACTAGCGCCAGGTCTTCCACTTTCTTGAATCCGCCGATGCATTCCCGGTACTCTACGATGTTCTGAGCCACCCCGCGGTTCACGCCCGGCAGAGTCATGAGCTCCTCCTCGGTGGCGGTGTTGATGTTCAGCCGCTCCTGGTTCACTAGTATGTGGCTGAAGTTGCATGCCGCGCTGAACTTGCGCTTGCCCTGGCAGAAATCCGTGGGGTCCTTGGGAATGGACCGGTGGCACCCGAGATTCCCACCCATGTGTCTCGGCGATTCAGTTCGGGAACTGAGAATGAAACCCGTCCGGATCCAGGTGGCACATAGACTAATCTTGATATTTGAACTATTAATTCTTTAACGACCTCTCGTTAAACACGCACGAGCAGATATCGCTGTAATCTCTCCGATCTGTGTCAGTTCTTGCAGAATTCCCCGTGTTTTCTCAGTGTCGGAGCAGAAGGAACCGCGTCCATGTCAACGCTCATCCAGGCAGACTGAACTGAAGTGAACTCTAGCGCGGTTTCTGTCATGCTGTTCGATTCGCGAACAAACGACTCTTTTTACTGATTCGATTGAGTCAAATCAAGAAGCATTTCTGTGAATGAACATTGTGTGAGAAAACTGTAAATCAATGAACCACTATCAAATAATATCTGATATCTGACACAATATATATATATATATATATATATATATATATATATATATATATATATATATATATATATATCAGAATTTATGCAACCTTATAAAAAAAAAACTGTGATAAAAGACAAATATTAAATTACGTGCAAAAATGTCCGTGGAATTCATTGAGAGATGACTCAACGGACCGGCATGTTCGAGAGAATCGACTCTCTTAAATGAATCGCACTTTCCAAAGCTATTTCAAAGCACTCCTCAAACCTGAGGGGAAGGGGGGGGGGGGGGGGGGTGTTCCCTCCTGTCTTTATTATTGGCCATTGTCTGTAACTCTCCCAATATGACACTTGATAGAGACACGGAGCTATTGTGATTATTTGTTCCCTCATGAACATTTTGTTCAGATTTATTGTACATGCAGTAACTGGAATGAAAAAGTAGGCTAAGTACAATAAATCTGAGCTTAAATATTAATTCTGGAAGGCTTATGTTTGATTTATGTTTTGAATATTGTCTAAAAAAAAAAAACTGAATGAAATTTCTTGTATGTACGACATGTCAGGAGAGATGAGGACACCATTATGTATAGCCCCATCTTTAAAACCTTGTTTCAAAGTAATTGTTACAATGTGCAATTCATCTGATCTGAATGCCAAATGATTGACTTTAGTTGTGATGGTAGCAAACAGAAGATAAAATCTGCCTGAAGATTTAAAATAGTTTCTTATCAAGCTGTTTAATGCAAAAAGTAAAACTATACAAAGTCCAAACTAATCTCACAATAATCTAAACATGACATTTATTAGACAACTTTGCATTCTGGAATACAAATTGCCTATTGTGTTCAAAATGTTCCCAGCTAAACTATTTCTGGAACAAGGTGTGCTTGGGGTTAGACAGACACTGCATTCATATGTTGCGCTCACATATCTGACATTCTCTATATGTTGACCTATAGTGACCTATAGTATGTTTACCTATAGTTTAGGTAAGAGGCAATGATCCAGCACCGGTTCCTCACAACTAGTACTGAGATGTGTGTTGTGAAAATGTCTTTTATTTCCAACTTAGAGGCATTTTTTTATTGAACTCCATATCACCACATCACTCCTCTCTTTTTTCTGCTCTCTCTACCGCCCCCTATTTCCAATCTGATGAACTCTTATGAGAACTCACAGCAATACTGCAATGTGTATAAGAGGTCTGCTCGTTTAAAGTAAGAACACAAATGCGTAGTTATCACGCAAGATAATCTGCCAACATGAAAGCCGCAAACATTTTGCATTAATATCTAATATCACACAAGTAAGTGTGCTGTTGTTGTGAGTATTGTTCTGAATATTGAGTAAATTACATTTGAAACAATACTGCTCATAGTGTGCTTCACCAATGAGAACAGTCAACTGACTGTTCGCAAAGACCCGCCCCCTTTAGTTACTGTTGCTATGTCTGACAAGCCATGCGCTCTCACGCCACACATCATGTTCTCACGAAATGAAAAAAATACATTGTGGAGCAAAGAGGACACTGACAGAAACGCGTCTACAGAAAAGACAGCAGTTTACTCTTGATATGAAACAAAGTTTTCTTTATAGCATCAAATAAACATGAATGGACAGAAGGAATGTTGTTTCAACCAACGGACAAAATGGCAGATTCAGGGTTACGACTGGCCAGATCGCCTGTCAATCAAACTGCCGGCGAAGGGTCAATTAAGCAGTCGGAGAATTAAATTTTGTATATCTCCAAGCAACATAGCGACTTCACATGTTTACATAATGTGATCATTTCCAATAATCAGAGTAAGACTTAATTGCAAACAGTTTGATTGACAGGCGATCTGACCAATCGTAACCCCGAATGCGCCATTTTGTCTGACAAATCTTTAAAGTATGAATATGTGTCATGTGAAGTAAGAATGAAGTCACCATGTGACTTATGGTGGTATGGTGTCCATCAAATGTGCTCTTTAGAATTTTGGTGGAAGTAGTAGATCATCCGGTTACTTTTTGCTTACTGTCTTTCTCATACTATACAGTAGGGCAGTATTCGATTTCAGATGCAGCGTGAATGTCACACAACTCTTACAGAAATTCAGTGAGGTCAAAGCTATAGTGTGATTGGTTATTAAGTCACATGTGATCCAAGTTTGCCATTATGCTTTCTCCAGTGGTAGAGATGCGTACCTCAGTATCTTCCAATAATGAGACATATAAGTGCGTCCCAATTTGTGTCCTTTAGATACACACACTTAATTTTTTCGGTTAATTAAATGCATAATCCAGGTATTTAACGTGCATGCACTACTCACAAAATGGCATATATACAAGGTAAATATCATATCATATCATAGACTATTGTTCTGTCCAAAATTGCATACTGTATAGTGGGTGCTACATTTGTTTTGAAACTTTGCAGGATTTATAAAGTATGTTCTATATAGAGTGAATGCAGCTAGTAGGACTGAAATTCGGACATACTACATCCGCCGTGTTGTCACTGTCATATGACATATTTTCGAATATGTATTCGGACATACAGTTCTACTCGGCTGGCATTCTATATGGGAAATATTCAATTTCGGACGTAGTGTAGAAGCCACTGCACATATTTAGCGACTAAATCCTTGTTGTATGGACTTCCAACTGTACCAGAGGTTCTGAGTTTGTGTGGGTTCGAGTTGGGTTCAGGGGGTTCAGAAACAAGTGAAATGAATGTAACTAGGTGATGCAATTATATTTCTTGGTGACAAAAGGACAGTATCCATGGTGAGAGACTACAGGTGGTGCAACCTAATTCAGACAGGCATGAATATGAACTCACTGATCCTTTTGGATTCTGAGTTTTGGATATTAGAGTGTATCATGGAGTTAATATGCAAATAATGACTTCATGCTATAGTAACTGTTCTTATTTACACAAAGCCCAATTTTGTGGTGTCTGTAAAAAGTAAGCAGATCAGATTCATTGGTCGATGAGTCTGCAGATTTGTCTGCCAGCCAGTCATGTTGCATAGAGCCTGATGGGAATGAGGTCACCATTAAACAGGACATTACGATTGGCTTAGCCACAGCAGCAGGCAGAAGCTATTGTCCGTCCTGCTCAATGAGATGTCATGGTAAGGGCTTGTGTTTGGCAGGAGGTGTCCAGCCTTGGCATGAAATAAAGAGCTTTGTGTTGGTTACATAAGAGTGATCAGCCAGAGGGCTTTAGAGTGCTGAGGGAACACATTAACAACCTCTCACATAGTGCAGCCTCCAGACTACCACAGCTGCCAACATGGACACAAGCCTAATCAGACATTAAGTTGAACTTTATAGAGCAGGCCTGTATTACCACATAGTAGAGGCAAACATAGGGCCAAGTAAATGATATTGTTACTGTGGATCACTCTTGGGACATGGTGCCATTTGTCGCCCTGACCCATCCACCGCGACTTAAACCGCATTCAACGTGTTCATTTTATCAGGTTATGCATTCCCTGGGATTCAAATTGGTCAGTGTGCTTCGGACAGTCATTGAATGTTTTTTTAGTTCCCGGTTTCATTTAAATAAAACAAAAGCAAGAAACTTGATTTACATCCCTTTCGCCTTGACTTGTCAATACTAATGATATACAGACCTATCATTTTATCACTTGATATATTTAAGTCCGTTCAATGAGTAAATTCAATGTCAATTATCTTTCAACCGGAATATCAAACAATTATGTCCCCATTCACCCCCATTAAACTTTAATGGGCTATATTGTCTAAAAATATTTTAATGAAAAAAAAATCAAAGATGACATTTACTAAAATTTTAATTTTTAAATTTTTTTTTTTTTTTTTTTTTTTTTAGAAAATGCAGAATTTCTCTTTTAACCTGTAAACATTTAGAATATAACAGGATTGGCAGAAAAAAAATGTTTTGAAAGAAACAATTACCCAAATTTGTACATCTCAAGGCATAGTGAATCTGTGTGAACTTCCTAGAGTTTATTATCCAGGTACAATCAAATAATCAAGTATATGAAATCCATATCTGTACTATTCTGGGATTCAGGATTCAACTAAACAAAACAAACAGCAATATTACCCTTACTGGACCCAGTACTACATGAGATTGAACATATTTTGTGGCAAGCAGTGCTCTTTTTTGCATGGTTGGTCTTTCAAAAGGGTACTCTTTCTGGTCTATATTCATGGGTTTGACCAGGTTGCAGTGACTAAACAGATTATCCGATTGACAGATGGACTAATGGGAGGTTATCTGAAAATCATTCTCTGTGATTCTTGTAATTTTAGTGTGAAAAGCTCATATCTCATATCAGTTTGAGTTCACTATAACACATCATTTACTGTGTCAGCATCCATTGATTTTTCTCAGAGGTCTTTACCACATGTCTTCACAGAGCACCTCTATGCTTCATTGGAGCCTAAATAGACTGCTGGGGAGTGTTCAGTGTGAACACTGTTTTCTCCACAGTAACCCTCCGATGTTAAAAATGAGAGTCAGCACTGATTGGCTGAAGCAACATCTAGCTTGATGATCAGGGATAACAGTGGGCCAATCACAGAATCAAGATAAGTCACATCACCTGATGAGCGAGTCCTCCCGCTGATTACTGCGAGACTCCATTAGTTCAAAGTTCTCCATTTGTTTGAGAGTTACATTTAGAAAGGGGACAGAGGTTATACGTGATAGGAAAGACCAAACACACACAAATGTCACTAGAGGAGCTCCTCTCAGAGCGCAAAGACTGTGTTGTCAAGCCTGATGAGATCCCATGACTGAAAATAAACGAGTTCTGGGTGAAAGGACTAGTATTGGGAATGTTTCAGCTCAAGTAAAGGATAATCCATGGCTTGTTGTGACTTAAAACTTTTATAAAACGGTTAGTTACACTGTTAAAAAATTACTGTAAATTTTACAGTAGAGTTACTGTAATTTAATTTACAGAATTTCCCTGTATTCTCTGATTATCCGAATCAGAAATCAGAATCAGAAATACTTTATTGATCCCCGAAGGGAAACTCTTTTACAGTTTACAGTAAATAACAATTTTTTTAAATTATGAAGGGTCAATTTGAGTCAAACCGACACGTGATCCCAGAATGCATTGCAGTTTACAGCAATATGCTGTATTATTAAAAAACGGCCAGCGGCTGTAAAATAATGCTGTAATTTTTACAGCAATTCATTACAGTGTACTGTTGCTTTGTCCGACAAGCCATGCGCTCTCACGCCACACATCATGTTCTCATGCAGTGAAAAATACATCCAACACTGACAATGTGTTCACAGACATATGAAACAGTTTCATATTTAATATATCATAATTTTTTTTAAAGAAGTTTAAACAATAAATACTGTATCGTGTGTCTTTAATGTGTGGTGACAGATCGCTGTAGCTCCTCGTGAACCAACCATCTCTTCATACTAGTTCATTTATAGCATCAAATAATGAATGGACATCAGAAGGAATGTTGTTTCAAGCGCGGAAAGACGCGAGTACACACAATTTATCAAGTTCACCAACGTTAATCTACTAACTCCCCTGACTGCTTTGTCGGACAAAAGGGCGGATTCAGGGTTATGATTGGTCAGATCGCTAATCAACTGTTTGTGAAGGGTCAATTGCTGTTTTCTTCAAGATAAAACACGGCTATGACCGCTTCACCCAACGGTTCTGTGTATCACTACGCAACACCCTTAGCAACGTAAACTGTATGTTCTCAATTAATTTTGTTCATTAAGCTTACTGTATTGTGTAGAAGAGTTTATTACCTGCATCCAGACTGAGAATTTTCCTTCATGTCAGTCCCATGTTTATATTAAAAATCTGTTTAAATGTCCGCTGCAATATCTTGTCCTTTTAACAGTTGACGAGTTTTCCCGTGACTGACAGCTCTAGTCAAAGCATTTTTCAGTTGCGTCTTGGTCCGTGTTTTCGAGTCTTTGCTACTGACTGACACACTCATAAAGACTGTCTTTGACAACATCTAAACTTCTGCTGTTGTTCACGGTCAGTGACTTTTTTCAATCTTTTTTGTGATCGATATTTTTGGCTTTAATATTTATATTGGAGTAGTCGTAGCCTAATGGTGAGGGAGTTGGGTTTGTAATCCAAAGGTTGCCAGTTCAATTCCCAACATCGTTCAGCCCTGACTTATTCACGATACAGCATAGCCTCTCGTACCTTATTGCTTACTTAATGCATGATGTGGAGGTGGCAAACAAGCAAGCGGTGGCTTTCAACGGCTCTGGTTTCGCATTAATATGGAACAGTGATTAAATCGGCTTCGAGCTACCAGTAAATTACACGTTTTACATCTTCCAGCCAATCAGAATTGAGTATTCAGACAGACCATATAGTAGGAGTTATGCCGATTACCACAGGACTCCTTAGTTTATAAAAACAAACAACAGCAAAAACAGTGAAGAGTAAAGCACATATAATGGATATTGATCTTCTGTCCCAAAATAATGCTATTTGAGCTAGAAATCATCCGTTTAGCATTAGGACTACTGTTCTGGGTGAACTTGTATGCGCCACCGATGTAATAACTTTGATGGCCAATAAACAATCGCATATTTTATGAAAGTTATTCTTTACATGAACTTAAAGATTTAATGTATAACTTTGCCCAAGAGTAAAGCATCACAATAATCTGATGTTAACACTTATAAATTTAAGTCTAGCACAGTGATTCTCAACCTTTTTGACTCCAAGGACCCACCATGGTCCAAGAAAATGTTCGAAGGCCCCCGAAAATGAACATTCCTTTAAGCAGGTTTATTTTCTAAAATTAATTAATATAATATATATATTTAACTGAAAATATAATAAAATCCTGAACTTATTTCAGTTAGTTGTATTTGTACTAAAATAATAAAAATGACAAAAACACAGAATTACTAAAACCTTCAAATGAAAAAAAGACCCCAATTTAAAAATAATAAAAATAGTATTATACTAAATAATACTGCCTCTAAACAAGCATATCAATTATTCAGAAAGAGACAATGAAATGTCAAGCACATCAGCAAGCGAATTCTTTTCAAATGCGTTTTTCTAGCACATAACACAATAAATAAACAAAACGTTAATAATAAAAACTAACACTTAAAAAGAATTTGTATAAAAAACATTTTAAATTTAGAATCGAGAGATTGGTTTAAGATTTAAGACATTTCTCCACAAGTATAATGCCGAACAATAAAAAAAAAGTAGATTAATGAACAAATGATGAATTCAGTTTGACACCAAGGCAGCATTTTCATCCAGCATTTGCTGCCCCCTTCCTGTCAGACCTGTTCCTGAACTTGACACTCAGCGTTCACAATCTGCATTTACAGAACTCAGTGAGCAGCATCCGTGGCATGTTGTCAGATACAATACATTTGACTCACTGCAAAATGAACGCACTTACAATAGAAGCCAATCATTTTCTTTTTTGGGTGAATAACCCTTTAATGCATCTCGTCCGTCTCGATCGCTTACAAACGCTGAGTACATCAAAACAAAGCAACTCGTAAATGGCATCATCACGTTTATTATGTGACTTTTTACAATAAAAATGAAAAAGCAAAACAAAGAGAAACAAAATTATAAAAAGAAGCTGCAGAGGTACATGACTGAAAGCTAAGTGTGGTTTGGGGGAAGGCCAGCTCAGATGAAACTCGGTGCCTATGGAGAGAAAAACAAAAAACAACTGGCCAAGAACGCCAGCTCACTGCTCCTGTATCAGTTCACATGACAAAGAACAGGAAACACACCTGACGGTAGCCAACAGACATGAACAAATCACTTTAAAAAATCCTCATCACGTGTAATGCATCCTCCATTTTTTCCCCCAAAATTCGCATAATGTCGTACGGCACTTCATTATAGGAGGATCCATAAACAAATCATGTGATGTTCATAAAGGCTCTGTCCATGACTATGTGCTACCGCTTAAACGGTGAACTGGAACATTATATGAGAAACAAATTAAACAGGACAAAATAATGGTAACTAAAGAAACATTTCATGAATGGCTAAGGTCCATGGCTAAATAATTTAATTTACACAAATATTGGAAGAGCTTAACATTTCAGGAAGGGAAAAGCCACAAAAAAGTTGTTTAAAAGGACAGAAATGCCTGAGGTAAGATTCAGCCTTTAGGGTTTATTGATGTGGCCAATCAATATGCAATTGAAGAGGAGGAAATGACCTCTGGATCTAAAAACACTAAACAAACACATGATGCATTACAAATTCAAAACAGACCCAAAGAGGTTATTGTTTCATACGACATTGCATATCTCTGAGAAGTTTGAATGTTTTTATTCATTATAGATTAAAGTGCGCTTCGGCGCTCTCAGTTTCTGTGAGGTCTGGCAAATGAACCGATGCTTTTAGACGTGGAAAAAAAAAAAAAAAAAAAAAGAGCATAATGTGTGGACAGTGTTAAGTGTTTCCAGGTCAGCGGGGTGTGCAGAGGAGCACACTGTCCCAAAAACAAAAAACAAAACAAAACATGGGGCTTTATATCAATGTATGGTTTTGGTCGACAGACTGACTGAGGGTCCAGGCTGGTATAATTGGCAACTAGAATATGGTGATGGTCCAAGTGGTTTAAAAGATCTTTTTCTTTTTGTTCTTTTCCAAGGTCCTTTAGGATTGAAAATAAGAAAAAAGGAAATTAGAGAAAATAAACATTGACAACTTTAGAAACAGTTTAAATTCTAAAGGATTGCGCAACATTTTTTTTTTGAGGCAACTTTCAGTAACACTTTATTTTACAGTGTCCTTGTTATACGTGTTACATGTAAATTATGCACAATAGCATGCAACTAACCCTAAAACCAAACCCTAATCCTAAACCTGACCCTACAGTAACTACATGTAGTTCATTAATATTACTCAGAACTTAAATGTGCAATTACACTGCAACAAGGACACTTTAAATTAAAGTGTAACCATACTTTTTTAGGACTGAATGAAACATGCATGCTACAACTACTACTAATAATAAGCCACTTTGTTTTAATGTGATGTTGATACAGTGTAATTACACAAATAAGTACTGAGTAATATTAAAGTGCCCCTATTATGCCATTCTAAAGGCTCTTAACTTTGTAGAATGTCTCCAAAAATATGTTTACACACATCCAAGGGAAAAAACCCCACTGTGAAACATACTGCATTATCACTTCTTTTAACATAGTTATTGAAACTGTCCTTTAAACAGTCAGATGGTCCAGACTATTGTGATTGGTCACATGTCAGAAGCAAAACGTCTATTACCATATCTGAATTTCAGTGCCAGGTTTCCTCAGCACTTGCTTTCACAATAATATGAACAGCAATGATGGCATTGGTTTTACTGTATCCTTAGTCAAGATAGTGGCATATTCATTTCATAAGTGGCTTTTGCCCCAGGTAGTTATAGGAACTAGCACTGAGTGTTCCACAGGATAGAGCTTAGATCGGGCCCAGAAAATTAAGCCCGACTCTACCCAAGCCCGTGCACATTGTGTCCGAGCCCGGCCCGGCCCGGCCCGGTCCGACACATTAACTGTAATTATGAGCCCGAGCCCGATTTACACCCGACCATTTTTTAATAAAAAATTATTACATTTTTTCCCCTTGCAAATCTTCACTCGCATCCCACCTATTTTCGCAGGGGATTATAAACGTTTCTTCCTTTCGTTTGCTTATAATTAAGTCTATTATAGGCTACCTATTCACATGTTTTGCAGTGGTAAAGTAGAAAAAACATTGTAGGACGGATATACCTTTTTACTTCAATTTTCTTTAGCACAGTTTGTAGGCTATTTGTTATTAGACAAGTTTATTTGTAGGCTATAGCGCATAAACACACCGACGATTTCAAACCCTGATGTCTTGACCCTGTGGAGGGTAAAATTCGATCTTCAGACCTTTTACGAGGATACCTGAAACAATCTGGCCTGGTTGCACAATAATCGAAGACGGGGTAAAATGGTTCCATACCCCGACTTTCCTCCAAACCTTCTCAAAGTTAATTCTACTGTTTTTATTTTCTTCTTTACTTCTTGAAGCTCCATGTTGCACTTACGCTACACAATACAGCTGCCCGGTGCGATTCGTGTGAGACTGAGAGTGGATGAGACGCAGCCGCTGCGAATGACACGTGACTGCATTTAGTATTTTTTTTTACTAGTCTAACTTGTTCAAAGTTGTATTTGTATATATAATATTTCTGATTATGGTATAGCTTTCTCCCCACCCAATTGGGCTAAAGTAATGATTTAAAAAACACCCATGCTTGATCAAAGGGCCCGGCCCGAGGATAGTAGCGGGAAATATCGGCCCGACCCATTGGGTCGGGTCAAGTTCGGGCTCGGGCAGAGAATCTAAACTCAACCCCAGGACCATTTTCCTGCTTAAATTCGCACCGGCAGTTGGAACTCTGAAGTGACGTAATCTGACGTAAGTGACTTTAATTTTAGCGGCACTCCCATTGTGACTTTGTGTAACTTTGCCAGAGCACACAGTGCTCCCATTCTCCATCTTCTTTAGTTTACGATCTGATTAACAACTCTATCTTGTGTTATTAGACAGAACTTTTAAACAAAGAAAACAAGCAGTGTGCGAAAATGTATTATAGCGTTTGCCGTGTCGTCGCTAGCCGAGCAGAAAATACATAATCACGCATAACCTTGGTGGACCCTTCAAATTCACGTTGGACTGCCTTAGTGTAAATATTGAGAAGTGCCTGGACTTCGGCATTGGTCCATCTATCGTATGTTTTGTGGAGTAAATATATAGGTGATTAACTGTTTTTACACTGCTTTTTAAAAATGCCGGGTACCAGTGTTTCGTTCAGCCAAGTAAAAAAAGTACACTTGCGTCACTTTTAGTTCCTATAGTGCTGGGTTAGACCGTATTCTGAAGTAGGAGCTAATTTAGTTCCTCCAAAAAGAGAGTACTTCCGCCATTATAGGACCTATGAAAAGGCTCCTCCAGCGTGAAAGCCCCTAATAACTCCATTTGTCATAGACTTTGATCTTTGAAACTTTACAGACCTTTTACATTCACAAACAGCTATAATAGAGTAATATCTGAAAAGCATAATAGGGGCACTTTAACACCACGTACTTATTTTAAATGTTTAGTTGCTTGAAGCTCACTAATTTTGTAAGAAATTGTGTGTACCTGGAAGCGTCCAGTTTCTGCTGCTCCAGCATGCGTTGTTGGGCCTCCCAGCTGACCTTCTCCTCCTCGAACTGACGTCTCTTCTCCTCCAGCTCCTTGTGCTGGGCCTCCAGGTTCTTTTTCATCTGTTCATGACGCCGCTGTAGCTGAATAAACAAAAAACCCACCAGATTTACTGAGAATCATTCATGATGTATACAGCATAATAGGTCTTCAACTAGTAAATAAACGATTTCAACAGAACATTGTTGTCATATGACCTCATTTAGCCCAGATATCATTCTGAAAATACAACTATTGTGCAATATTAATGAAATTTTGTAAATGTCTCGGGTTATCAGATCAAATAATGCTAATATGGTCTTCGATATCACTCATTCATCGTACAGGAAATGTGAAGCTGAAACCCATCGCGTTGTGGGATAATGTAGTACAGCCAGTATCTCGTCCAAAAAAAATCTTACTGTGCACAGTAAGTAGTAGCTCAGTCAAATATTAATTATATTTACACCCCAAAATACACTTGAGCTCATTAAAGGTCACCAAGACAAACTGTGGGATAGTTTTGTTGGGTGTGTGCGCGTGAGGTGGTACCTCTGCCTCGGAGTCTTTGAGTTTCTGGATCTTCTCCTTGACCTTCATCTCAAACACCTGCTCCATCTCCATCTCCATTTTCTTCATCTTTGCCACATGATCTCTCCTCTCCTCCTCCATCTGTGCCAGGGGGCTCCTACTTGCACCCGCACACACGTGCGCAAAAGCAGCGCAAGGGCAGATGCACAATCACACATTCATTAGACCTTTTAATAAACAACTTTTGAGTTTTACAGTCAAAGGAGCAGTAGTGGAAGAGAGGACCCTGGTGGGAGAGGTTTTAGGACCCAGTGCGGTGCAGTTGTCTGAGAAATGTGAGTTAGTAGGCTGAACTGCGGTTGTGTTAGTGTGAGGCCGCAAGATCAACACCGCTCAGATAGCACAGGGAGCTACAAAGCTGACGTCACTTTTCAAACAATAAGAGCAAATTAACATGGGCTGCAAAATGACATCCAAATAACAAGTCAAGATTACGTACAGATAATCTGGAGCTGAAAGCCTGTACATACCAATTGTTGTGAATATATGGAGCAAAAGTTTGCAGAAAAAAATATTCATACAGAGTTTGATGCACATCATTATTTTCTGAATAATAAAATGGGGTTCTTACACATTTTACATTTCAAAATTCAATACTTTTCCAGAATTCCAATAATCTCTCTAGATTTTTCATATTTGACCTAAATGGTTCTTTAAGCATTATATTTAGCATATGGTACGGTCGTCTGTAAATACTTTTGTCTCATTGGAAGTGATAACATGTTCTTATATGATAAGACGACCCCTGAAAAACTATAAATTCCTCTAATACATCAGTTTGATACTGTAAATGTGGTTCGATGTGGCAGAGTCACCAAACAAAGTACAGTCCGAATGAAGTTCAAAAGACTCACTTATGGTAAAAACAAACAGATTTGCATCATGAAAATTCATTCATTCATGTTTGAAAACCACTAAATGATCAATGCACTTTTGCTATGAAATCACTCGGCTTGTATGATCCATTTTTATAAATTCTTGAATTCCATTTAGAAAACTGAAAAGGGGGCAATTAGTCTTAATTTTTACCATTCTTATCCAGACCTGGAAATTAAGCGAATTCCATATTTTTTCAAACTGTGTAGGAACCCTCCTAAAATGAAAAAATGCACGTTTTTATATGCTTTAGTGCAAAAAACAATCCACAGATGCGTATGAGACGGCATTCAATAGCTGAGTTGCAAGTTATCATCATGTTTTGTTCATAGTTACAGTGGCAAGGATTTTGCGAGTAAACAACAGTGTTCCTTTTGCTGCTGTAAAACTGACAGAAATGTACGTTTTTCTATGTCTTGTCCAAAAAGTTCGACTTTTCTTTTTGACAAAAAAAGCTGGTTTTGCAGCAAAAGAGTCAAATTTGTTACAATTTTTTGAAATAACTGAACCTAAACATAATGGTAAAAAAATGGAAATGGAAAAACAACAACGACAAAAAAACTTGTGAAATGGACTGGGAGGTTTTTGCCTCGGAACTCTTCACATGGACACACTTTCTTATTTCAAAATGATGCTGTGCCAAAAACTTGGTATGTACAGGCCTTAGCACCTGTCAGGCAGAATCCAAGACAGTTTACCATGAACATGTCCCGAGTTACCCAGCTTCTTATGCTAACTTAAGAAATCCTTTTAATTTTGCATCAAGACGGCCAGCTAATGGAAAGCAGGATAAACCTCCTTAAACTGGCTAAATAAAGGAGGACATAAAAGGAACAACACTACAGAAGAGAGGTTTGACAATGTTCCTAACACAAAGCTGGAACTGCAGTTACAGACGGTAAGGAACATTGAACAGGATGCCTGACTCCGAATGTGAACAAAGAAGAAGAAATGGGGAAAACGGAGAGCAGAGGACAGGACGAGACAAATGTGAATGTGCATGACACTTACATGCCTTCAACTGTGTCAGATCTAAAATGAAACACACACACATACACACTTAGCATGCTCACAGTGCATCATGTGTTAGAAAAACAATGTTAGCAGCACTTTTTTGCCGCTCTTACGCTTTGGTTAAGATGGGGCTCTGCAGACAGAGCTGTACACGCGTGAGGGTGGATGTGAATGGCCGGTTAGCGAGCGTTTGGACTGTATTTGAGGGTTAGCGTTGAGGGTGAACAGCTGTGGCTGTTAGGAAGCCTGGATGTGTTGATCAGTTTAGTGACTTCCGCACTATTGGCATATGTCAGTCTAGCTCTGGGCGTCTTTACTGCCATATTATAACCACAGACCTGACACCATGGTGATCTGCTTCAGGTTCAGTAGACTGACATCAGAAAACAGAGTACACAAAGAATGGTTTAAAATAGGCTCTCGAGCTTGTACTAGTGAAAAACACTCACTTTGTGAGTTGGCCTTTGCTCTTGTTGTTGTCTACGCCATTGTAAGTGACAGCAGCCAGCTTCCTACTGCGATAGTTCTCATAATGGACATTGTTGGTCACGTCCTTCAGATCCTGCATGTGAGTTCTGTGATTAAAGAGCAATGAAACAAATGACAGATTCAAACAACAGCATGCTCAACTCCGTAAATAAACTTGGCTACAAGATCCAGTTCTCAAAAGTGTTGTGAACAAATGTTTACTATGTGTTATATGGCCTTATTTCAGTGACTTGCATTTTTTGTTTTTCCAATAACCTTGCATAAACATTATTTTCTCAAAAATGCAAACATGTACAACATGTCGCTCACACATTATTGTAGCCCAATTTGAGCTGAGACTTTAGCTATTAATATGTTTGTATGCAACTGAAAAAAGCACAAAATGTCAGGGCATGTCAAAATATTCTCCAGGGTCCAAAAACATCCCAGAGGATTACATTTTAAATTGTAATGTTACTTTGTTTTTTCTATATTTTTGATCCATGAAATGCTGCTTTGGTGATTATTAGAGATTTCTTTCACAGACATTAAAAATCCTTCAGATCTCAAACTTTTGAACACAAGTGTATCACTGAAGGCAACAGATAAAACGCTCTAATATGGACTCTAAAAACAGTTTAGAAATGATGAGAATTCCAGCTCCATCATCAGGTATTAGTGCTGGTGTAGATGTATGTTACATACCTGATGAGCATGTTTCGTAGGATTGTGAAGTCACAGTGCTCCCCATTCTCCACTAAAAACAAGAAAAGTATTAAAGTGAATAAAGAAACCGAGACGACATTACAATACAATATCCATCATTTCCTAATGTGAAGCATAAGGCGCAAAAGTTTGAAGATAAATAAAATAATTCACGCTCAGTTTAACGCACAATATCACCATTCTCTGAAAGTTATACACCTAGACGAAAGAAAAAAAAGCCTGTTTTTACATGCTTTAAAAGGCAAATAAAAACAACACAGACAAACCAAAGACAAACAAAACTAAAATTCACAGAACAAACTAAATTAAACATAACAAAAATAACATACTCATTTAAAACAAACCAAACGAAATCTTTTGACAGCTGAAGTTCTGACACAAATTGGCATTCATCCTTACGGTGCTACTGTAATGCACAAACTGACCAGCAGGTGGTACCCGATCTGGCACTGACTTGCGTCTCCTGCTGCGTGTGCGTCACTTATCGAATGAATGAAGCAGACCTCTCCTTCCTTCTCAACCACATGCCATCTGTGTGCTTACATGCTGCTAAAAGTATCTCAGGCATTCAAAACTCTCCCTCTTAAAACAGATAACCCTTGGTTTCAAATACACTACAGTAATCAACCCACGGCCTTCCTGATCACACTCTGTTTAGATCTGACAAACTCTGAGCCCAAACACAATAACCCTGACCGCAGTACGAGAGGATTTGGCTTAACAACTCTGCTTTTATCAGAGGTCGAAAGTCTAGAAAAGAAGAGGAAGTCAACCCTGCCATCAGCTCCAGCCAAACTGTCACATCTGTTCGCTCACCAAAGCTGTCAAATCAGCATCCTGATCTTTTGCTTGAAACGCATGAGCTCCGAAACATCACTGGACCTTCTTCTACAAAGCTTCGTTCATGGTACGATTTCATACTGTTGATTTGCAGTATATCATGTGACAGGCCCTACAGGAGCTCTCGATGAAGCATCAAAAGAGACAAGACTTCCTGTTTGCAGATTTTCACTTACCACCCAACCCAATGCACAGCCTAGAGTGTTGATCACATGACCCTAAACACACTATGAAAACAATCACTTCATTATGCCTTTCATTTATTAAATGTCACTTGCTTATGTTTTCATTTCTGTAAGAGGACATTATTAACTATTATTAGAATATTATAACAGTGTTGTTGAACTGTTGTTATACAGTGTGTTAACTGAAACAAAGCATTTAAAAACATTTTTGCTAATTAAAATACAGCTGAAAAATATAAATATTTGATTAAAATGTTTCGAAATGATGCCTTGTCAAGTTTAAGTACTAAAATTACGAACTGAAAAAATACATTTAAATTATTTATAACAAAAAAACAAAAAGAATAAACCCTCAAAACATCAATAAAGAATATAATAGTATACAAATAATATTATAAAGCATGTCTAAACTATATTATATATTAACATCAAGTTAATATAATACATAAACATACATTCTCTACCTGCATGTCATGTGACCATTAAGTGACATCAAATAAAATGTATATTTTTTTACAAGTCATTTTATTTATATGTATTTGTATATGTAACTTTTACATTTTTGTGATTGAATTATTATAGTTTCAGTACAGTTTGGAAAACCCTGAATTAAATTAGAAATAAAATTATAAGAAATATAATTATGAGCCAATAATCTAAAAAGCCATCTAACTATTATGTATAACATCATTATATCATCAAAAAGAAAATCATTACTGCTGGTATTATTCATTGATAATTGTAAGTTACTTATGAGAAGACATGGCTTATATTTGTGGGTGGCAGAGTCCATCCTGAATGATTCATTGGAGGCTAGACATCGTCTGCTGAATATATCACTGGTCAAATGGACCGTTTATCATATTCGATCTGCACAATAAGAGGTTCATTACTTTCCGTAGCACAAAAGTTAAGGGACGGCAACAACAGCCACAGCAAACAACACCAATGAAGCCAAACAACTACATGAAGCTTGTAAACACATCTGTCAGAGTCAGCATTGTTGTGTTATGGGAAAAACTTGGTGTGTACTAGAGTAGATCAACACCCTCAGGGTCTGTCCTACCCTACAAACACATCAAGGGGAGGTGACCTTTCACCCCTTACCTTCTGCCACGCCCCAGGGGTACTGCCTCCCCCGTACACGCTTCCCATTGACCTCGATGATGGTGTTACTGCCCACCACAGCCAGGGGCAGACGGTCCTGAGGGACACAAAAACACAAATACATATAATATACAAATATGTTTAGAGGGAGACTAGGAATGTCAGGTGGCTGATATCGACTCTTAATGTGTCTGTGTGTGTGAATGACGATAATGTGCTCTGTGATTGAGCGTCTCTTTGCTTGACCTATTTCCCTGATGGGCTGAATTAGGGAGCCAATATCTGAGTAATTAGTGCAATCTGAGCAGGGTTAATATTGTTAACTAAAACTATATCAAATGTATTGAAAAACTAACTGAAAAGAGGTTTGAACTCTGAAATTTTATTTCAGATAGTTGTCGAGACATTTCTCATTTTAGTTGAATTGAAGTTGTAAAATAACAAAAAACAAATAAACTAACAAGTAAAACTTAATAATTAATAGAAGAATATTATATAAAATATAAAAAAATATAAAATACTCATAGTATATTAAGGATACTAAAATAACAGTGACTGAGTTTCCACAAAAGCAGTCCATGAGTGTTTTTTTCCATGAGTGCAGTCAATTTGTCCAACAACAAAGTAGTCGATTAGTGAGCTTGACTAGTGAGAGCATCTAGATTTTTTGTAATAGTGGTGCTTTAGGATTTAGTCCAGATCCAGCATTTATTTTAAGAACGGTCCTAATGAGGTGCGACTTGGTGTGAACACGATCCAGGCAATTTTAGTATTGCTCATATACTTTTATAGTTGGATGGCTTATATTTTTTATACATTTCATTTAAGTTTAGCTTCATTTTTAGTCATTGTTAGTAGTTTAATACCATTTTTATTTTTTTAAATCAACAAACTTATATTAGTTGGTTCCCTAGGCAACATTTTACTTTTCATATATAGTTTAAGCTTTTCATCTAATATTTAGTTTAGATTTTATTTTAGTTTCATTTCAGTAAAAAAAAAAAAAAAAAAATAGCTTTTTAATAGTTTTAGTTATCGACAATAACACTAATCCGATCTCTCTTCCACGAGTCTTCTCGACTCATCCATTCTTGATTGTTTCAATCTACATGAGAAGCACTTGGCGATCCAAAATGTAGTACAGCTCATCATTTGCAGGTGATTAGGACAAAGATTGGATCAAATACCTGGTTACTAACCAGCACACAGTTATACTCTCAGCGGAGTTCTTCGCTCATGGCTAAACCGAAGAGATGGTTGTGCACCGATAAACTGTTGCACAACTAACTCCCGCCATTACTTCTGGGAGACATGTTTAGATATGCATTTAATACGTGCTATCCTTCTCAACACAACAAACACTCCGCAATTCAGCACAATTCATGCTTTTACTGAAGATGATTTGAACCACGAAAACAAACTTTTGTTTGAAATTACATCCCACTCATTCGTTCTTCTTTTTAAGTATGTCGGGGCCTTAAAGGGTTAGTTCAACTGTCATTTACTCACCCTCATGTCATTCCAAACCCATAAGACTTTCGTTCTTCTTTGAAGATATTCTATGAAATCCTTTGACAGTCTACGCAACTACCATTTTGACGCTTCAAAAAGTTCTTGAAGATATTGTTAAAAAAGATCCAAATGAATAGAGCAGTTTAGTCCAAACTTTCCAAAGAAACACGATCGCTTTATATGATGACCAGATTTTATTTGAATAAAAGCCCAAATTAAAACATTGATCAGCGAACATAAACCGAAGCTCAATGCGTGAGAACAAACCACATTGGTTCTTGCAGAAGCTCAAACGCGCTACGTAACAAAAGAGAACAAATCTCATTGGTTCTCGCACGTCAAGTGAACATCCTTGAACCTCCTTTTACCATAAGTGATGTGTGTGTTGATGAATGTTTAAGCCTTAAATCTGTTTAAGCAATTTTTGGACTAAACCACTCAATTCATATGGATTAGTTTTACGATCTCTTTCTGAACTTTTTGAATTGGTAGTTTGTCAATGGAGGGACAGAAATGGCTTTAATTTCATTAAGAGTATCTTAGAACCCTCTACCAGTATCTAACCACTCAAACAACCCACTAATTAGCTGATTTCAGAGTCAGTACAGAAAGAATCATTCGTCAACAATCGTGTTCACACAAACCTTAATCTTCTTCACTAGCTTGCTCTCCTCCTCATCATCAGTCTCTGGGAACTCATAGATTTTGATCTTATGTTCCTGGATCTCTCTCATTATCTGCAAAAAGAGGAAAACAAAAAGGGCCGAATGAAAAATAAAGAATAAAATTGGTGCTGACAAGTAAAAAGACTCGGCATCTCCCAGCGGGCTTTGAAGGCTCTCAGTGTCACTGGTCTGAGATTGCATTTACTCTCAAAGGACTCAGCAAACACCATGTGTGGACAGATTTATTACTCGTGTTATGATGTGTTCTCACTGCAACCGCTGTGACATGCACACCAGTCACTTCAGATGTTTTGCAGATGTTAAACTGTCCCACATGCATCATTTGAAACACTGGGATTGCTTTCATGATCTGACATAATTCCCGTATCTCTAAGTAGGGCTGTTCATTAGTGAGGTCAGTCAATAAACTGAAGAGAGTCTGAATGTTTGTTCATGCAAATTAAAAAAAAGGGATTTTATCATGTAAACAAGATTTTCTTTGCTTTTATAGAAATAAATTTCAATGTACAATGTACACATGGGCTCCGTTCCAAAAACTGGTGACCGGACAAACTAAAAACCATTTTAATTAGGTCTCATTCACTAACAATTGCATAGAACATTCATATTTATACGCTAAATTTCCGGTTAATTCACAACACATGCGTATGCACATGATTTTGATCTAAAACTAATTCTCACGTTAATGAATTTAGAGTATTCTAAATAAGCGAGTTAAGTAATTTGCATAAAACACACCTTGTCCATATAAGGGCTTTCCAGACACCCTTTCCTATCGTCACTCCCTGATATTTACATATATATATATATATATATATATATATGCGTTTATGTATGTATGTGTATATACACATAAATACATACATATATATTTGCACACGTGTGTGTTTGTGATGTATACATGTAATTACATTTAAGATGAAATATGTCAAATTTGATCTCAACACGTTTATAAGGCCACCCAGGGTATGCGAGTTTTGCGTACAAGCTGTTTCAGTTGTTCATACATTTTTTGGTAAGTTTAGAATAAATTCCAGTACAAAAGTTAGAGCTGAATCATACTTTTTCTGTGAAAACGTTTGTACAAAGATTTCATGTGCAAATTTGTGCGTACACATGGTTAGGTGAACGGGACCCATTGTTTTGGCTAAAATTCACAGCAGCGCTGCATGTTTCCTTCGAGAAGGTAATTGCAGAATGCCTTACGAGAAGCTCAATGAAAAAGACGGGAAAATGTCAATAAACTTCATTCAGTACTCAAAACTATCGTGTTTGTTCCACCCATTTAAAAACTTTTTTTTATTCAATACATTTTTTTTTTTGTATACATGTATTTTGTATTATTTATGCATTTTGGAACACAAGTATAAATTTTTTTTAAATATTGTTGGTGCCAATCAGACTGAATATTTATTGTAATATACCAATGAATTATACACTGATGATTAGAATTTAATTGTACAACAGTAATATACTTCGACGCATACAAATGCAGTGTACAAATACACTTTGACATTGAATTCTTAGGTGTTCCCATTAAACCCTTGATAGATTTGGCAGATAACTGAAGCAAAGACCTTGTGGTTTTGTTTGTAATTGACAACATTTTTGTACTATGATCCAATGTCACATTTGTAAAATAACTTCGTAGTGTGTAGAAACGTTTGGAATTAAGTGATCGTAATACAGTGAACTCTGCACTTCACAACGCATGTTATTTAGTGACCTGCACAGCCTGCTTAAAATCCATTTATTTTTTTCATTTCTATTTAATTTGTTTAATATTGAACAATGCATTTAGATTAATTTTGCAGCACTGATACCAGCACCTATTCAGGATTCAGTAACGTGGCAAGAACGTTTAGCTCGGTTTACATCCAGCTTATGTCTAAGACTCATAAAGTGGAACTTTGGGGGCGGGAGAAAAAACCCATAAAACCTACAGGTACATTGGCATTTTGACATTTGGCATTGGCACACTCTCACCTGTTTCTTGAACTGTTGGCACTCCTCTGGAGTCAGTGTGTCTGCTTTCGCGATGAGCGGGATGATGTTCACTTTTTCATGTAACCGTTTCATGAACTCAATATCCAGTGGTTTCAGTCTGACAGACAGAGAGAGAGAGAGAGAGACACAGAGACAGAGAGAGAGAGAATGTGAGGGTTTAATGTTTCAAACTAAACACCGAGCTCGAGTCCAAAAACAGCAGCAAAAGTCTCCTGTAGTAGTGAGGTATCACATTCACACTGCAGTTTGGCAGCTTGGCTGAACTTGAAGCTCGGCTCGTAGTAAAGCCACATGTGCTGCAAGAAGAGCAATAAATAAATGGCAGGAAATTCATTTGTGCTTGTCCACTCAGGTCGGTGTAACTTTCACAGCTTTAGCCATTACACACACATACTGGATTCTCATCTGCAGGTGAAAAGTGTTATTTTGGTCTCTTGATTAAATTAAGATTAAAATATATGTTTCAAAAGAAGACCGTGACATTTTGCCAGATTGACATTCTGAGGAAGTGGGGGGGAGAATTTCAAAGGAAGGATTAGTGATTTTAGGCATTTCATTCTCTGAGAAACGATTTTCTGAAAATGTAACTGGTGGATTATCATGCAAAACTAACCACTAAGGTACTTGGGAGTTCTGATTGGTTGCCAAGACATTGCTATGGGTTTGCAAAGGTGTTCTGACTGATGGCTAAGGTCGCTGCTATGTGGTTTTTAGGGTGTTCAGTTAAGTGTGCTAAGGTGGTTTTTAGTATTTTGTGGTTGCGTATGGTCCAAAAGAGGTCTTTCAAACAAAAACTAAACAACACCAAATGAATCAAATCTGAAACCATACAAAAAGAAAGAAATAAAAACCACAAAAACAAGACGACAACAAAAAAACAAAAACACACACACACATCAAACAAAACATTAGGCAATCCAACAAACAAAATCAACTGAGGATAAAACAACGTCTCATCATTTGAGACATAAAACAGGGTTAGAGACTTCAATTTCCAATTCAAAACCTCAAGTATGGGCGACAGAAACCTCCTGACAAACACACCTACATATACTTTTCTGACTTCCTAGATGAACAGACAAAAACAGTCAGAGAATGAATTTAAGCCACAGAAGCCAGGTTATTTTTTTTTATACCACTAGAGGAGCACAAGAGTACAAACTTATACAACAATACAAGTCATCTTATGACAACTGCTTGCACCAGTGCAAATCTTGTTTGAGTTAAAGTACTGTTAGGATTTACTAAAGATATGCAGTGAAATATTAGCACTGAAAAGGAGTGGACAAGGTTATTTTTGCAGCTAACCTTATTGCATATGCATTTATAGGAGTTTCCCTATCAGATGCAAAATTTATGGGAGGAGAGTATTTAAATGAATCATGCAAGGTGATTTACTAAGGTTTGTCCTAATCAATTTACTGTTATTTGCACCATTATTTACCACCCCAAAAAAGCATGTCATAAACTAGATGCTAATTTGCGCTGCTCTTAGTTGATAGCATTGGTCAATATAAAAACGATCCAGCTGGGTCTGTCGTCACATGCAGAGCTTTCCACTCCTATCTGTGCTTTTTTGGAATTGTGTCCTCACACTAATTTGCCTCATTTAGTAAATCTGACCCTTAGTCTGAAAACGTTGACAGTGCAATAAATCCACATGTACTTGGCATCACTTTTCCTCCCACTGCAAAACAACAACAACAACAACCCCACAAGCCAAATATACAGAATTTTGTGTCTAAGGCTTGAAATGGAGTGCCTACCCATGACCAGAGGGAGCGATGAAGTACAGACAGCAGTGCACTCGACTGTCGGGCATCTGGCGTCTGTTGACACGTGACTCCGCATTGAGGTAATCCTCAAATTTGCTGTCAATGTGGTCGGTGACAGGTTGCCAACTAGAGAACACATAATCGATATTGAGAGTTAACATGGAAATGTAATATGAACAAATCAGCCTTTCATCCCTCATTTGTTAACGCCAATATGTGAGATGCAGAAAACACACAAAATCACACTTACCAGTTACTGTTATCAACGGCATCTCCAAAGCCTGGCGTGTCCACGATGGTGAGCAGCAGTTGAACTCCACCTTCTTTAATCAGCACCTTGGATTGCTCCACCTGAAAAAAAAAGAAGGACAGCACCATTCAAATGACCACAAAGCAACAAGAAATTAAATTACGACTAGCAAAACGCATAAAAAAGAAGCACAAAATCATAAATGTTGATTTCTGAGTTAAGTTAATTCAGGGCTATTTAATAAAACAGATCACAAAAAAACAACCTGGTATTCAACAATAAACAATCTGGACTGACAAAACTTAAGGCCTGTTCACACCAAAATCCATGCCAATTCTGATGCCAATTTTCACGATTCTCTGGAAAAGGTTTGCATTCACTCACACACACAAAAAAAAAATCCATCCCCCAAAAATGTCTCATAATACCGATTTCACTTTTATAATAATTTCATTTAAATATAGTCAGCAATTGCTTGTCATACCTCTCATTTTCACTCCAATTGTTTGTAGCCTCGATGTACTCAAAAAACAACGTGTTCTTTCTAGAACAAGATTTGGACACATGATCTGAAAGCAAACATCTAACTGGTTGACTGGTTTTTGTACGAGATATAACGGGTTCTTTTTCTGTTTTAAAATGTTGTAATGAAAATAGACAAATTCAGGCTTGATGTAAACAGAACATTAGCTTACAATTCTGATGCCAATGCAAAAGTCCTAAACTGAGCACAGTATCTGAATGACATGACCAAATAGGGAACTGCAGAAAACCCTCATTAGATCAACATGAATGAGCTGTTTTCAGAGAACAGATATGCAAACAGCATGACGGCCAACACTCGTGATCAGCACATACGCCCAGGTTTCCGTTCAATCGTGAAGTCAATATCAGAGCCTGCAGGGCTCTAAACAAGCATTCAGAGGTTTTTATATGCACAATTAAGAGCAGCAAAAAAATAGAATTTTCTGCTTCTGACATGAGTGTTGAACAGCTGATCAGCATTAAGCCAAACCCAAACCTTAACACAAAGTTATTAAACTCTGCCATGTAACTTGCTCTACGGACAAGAATGATGCCTCAACTAAAGCTGAAAACTCTTCGATCAAAAACGGGAGCTTCTAAGCCCTTTAAACATATTTTAAAAACAGTCCGAGCTCAACAGATTCAGCCCACATGTGTGTAACCTCAGCTAAAACAAGCTTAAGCCCACACCTTTCCATGAGCACCATGAAGCAGCTGTGGTCTGAGACTGTGGCTTCTGGGTTTGGGTTGTTCAGGGCTGCATTTTATGATTTCCTCCTAAACAGCCCTTAGCGTTCCACAGCTCGGACGGCCACCACTAAGCCCAGTGCAGGACATTCATTTCATGAAGCACAGCCCCAAAATAAGAAACTTGGCCAACGTTGTTTTCCAAACAGCTGGGATGGAGGATCTACACTCATCCTGAACTGAGGCTGTTTTTAGACAGCAAGCAAGTTCAAACTGATGACTTATATCCTTTATGTTGTGTGCGAAGTCTGTTTGAAGTAAAAAATGTTTATTTTCCAAGACATTTAAAATGATATATTTTTCAAAGGTGTATTGATACATTTAAAATAATTCATTTCCAATTATTTTAACAAATATCAGGTAAATGGAGAAACTGATGTGCTATTTACAGTCTAAATACTGTGATGTGTATACGGTCTTTATATATCGGCCACACTGCTCAACACTGGCCATCAAAAAACCCTTTAATTCAGGTGTAATCCGATTCCACGTTAACCCTCACAAAGCACTGAACCGCTTATATTGAAGAAGTAGAATGGAAAAATATCAGTTTTGTTTTCCACAGAAGAATGGCATTATGAGGGCAAATATGAAGGCAAGTGAATGAGGACAGTTTGATTTTTGGGTGAATATCCTCTTGCTAAACACACTCTCTCCCTCAGGCAACGTGGTAGCTTACAAAGGGAAAAAAAAAAAAAAACACACAACATTAGAGCACATTGGCTACATTTCTTTCTTCTCAGTCGAGATGTTGTTTTCTAGGTCACTGCGATGTTTTGGAGACACACGAGCAAGATGATGCGCTAAGGCGTACGTCCAGCCACCACAGATCTGTCATTCAGTAAATTACCAACTCCACAGAACCAGGGAAAGGAAAAAACAAGCAGAAATGATTTTAAGGCTAGGAATGCAGAAGAAATTGCTCCATCAGGTGGTCATCGGCTCTGGAATGCAAACAGTCTTTTTTCTAGGCGAGCGTGGCGATGCCTGCTGCCGAACACCTGTTGCTGGGTGTGTGGCGGATTCCTGTGCGCTTTACCGTCTGTGGTCAAGCAGGTGACCTCAGATTCATCAAATGACACTGTTCTGGTGAACATTCCACTCGAGTCTCACCGTGATCTCATGAGCACTCACCAACATACAACATATGCAATACGCATAGTTCTGGTGACCTCTGAACTTTAATGCTGATAAAAGTGCAGAGACCTGCTTATCTACAAACTCCACACACAAGTCATGTTCTTAAAGCCATGTTGCATAATAGCTCAATTTGATGGACTGATACATGGATGGACAATGTCATTGAAGTGAAAAACTCATTTGTTCAACCACTAGCATAACCATTTAAAAGAGATTTGTTTGGCTGGACATGAACTTTTTAAAGACAAAAAACAAACCCAGTTCCATCATTTCTCAAGGTTTTATTCTGTGTGCTGACATGGCACTAAAACGGGCACCCACAGAGGTATACCGCAGAACATTTGGGGTGAAGTTTGGGTTGGTACGTCAAACACTGGAGCTTGTAAATGGCAAGTGCAAAGCCAGACAGCACTTTAAGTGTGATTTATCACATAGCAAGACACCTTGCTCACCACCTGCCAGTAAAACGGTCCAAAACGAGACACCTTGCCCCCGAAACAAGCCCATAAAGTCTTCTCTAACTTCCTCCATCTGTACAGCAAACCACAGACGCATACTACTCCATTTCATCATAACCGTTCGTCTCTCAAAAATGAAGAAAAAAAACAATACAAACCAAACTAAAAAACAGCCCATGAGAAATGGGCAAAAGTTCTCCGCTTTGCACTTCCTCTAAAGAAAATAAATTCAATAGTCTTCATAATATGATCTACAACATACATACATCCATACATAAGTAAATTGTTATGTTTGCATAATTCTGTATGTAAAGACTGACAATCTGACTAATGCACAAACTTATATCGGTCCAGTGTTTACAAGTTCTCTTAGCAGTTAGCAAGTGAGAATTAAACCAGTCACTGAATTTCGCAAAGCAAATGAAGCTCAAAGTATTGAATCTAGCATAGAATTGAGACATTTAAGTGAAGGGATTAAAGGTGGCGCCATATGCAGGTCTAATATCCCTGGGCATTGAAGTAAATATCAAAGCTAGCAGGTAAAAATTTCAAAAAGGGTTCACTTCCCTGATAACAGTCCAATTCTTTTCAATGAATTGTGCCAAACTGACTCACTTCAACAAATGAGGTATGAGGTAACAGTCATTCATTTAACGCATGTGTACATTGTTCTTCTATGTAAACATGGCTAGATGCACGACTGGTCATTGTGCCCGTGTCTTTTGTGGCATCTCATTTAAAAAAAAAAGCATTACTCAAGTCCAACTTTAAAAAAAGTCTCAAGACCATGTTACAACTCCGCAACAATGCATAAACGTTTTCGGTTAGCTCTTTTCCAGCAGAATAGTTCACGATCTCTGAGCCAGAGCCTGTTCTCAGTCAGACGAAGTGGAGCCTGTCACGAACTGCCCGCATATTTCCACGGACTTGAACGAACAGTGACATAACACAGCTACGTGTTGGAGGGGCAAAGGCGGGGAACCCACACCAGAACCATGTCGGTGGAAAAGGGGTATGTTCTAACGGCCCCTAAGGATGCCGGTCAGAGAACAAGCAAGTCCATTGATTTCAAGGCACTGCAGGAATTCAGAGGACAAACAAAATGGCAATAAAAAGTTTTGCTGCAATGCAGTTTGGTATTTGTTGACCAATGAGATTTTCAGACAGGCGGGTCCAGTTGTGTTTTAGAAAAACAATTGGCTATACTCTAGCTTGCCTTCCACACCCTTTAAAAAGGATAGCACACATTCCTATGCTCAGTCTGACTATATTGCAGACATTATATTTTGGTAACATGTTCTGTTGAATTTCAGTGGAAGTCATGGTGCGATATGGGTCCTGTACAATATGAAAGAGTAAAAATTAACATGCAGTGACATGTAGATGATATAGCACCGCTGTTATCCAGCTATGCTGAGAAACCAGAAAGGCAGCGTTTCCTCTGCAGCCCTCTGATTCCTCTGCAAATAGATGAGTGAAGCCACATGCTGCAGGCAACAACTGAAAAAACATTTAGCTGGGTTTGATGCTAACTATGGTGCTGTTATAATCAAACATGAGCTGCTGTTTTGACATCTATTGGTGAAGACTTCAACCGTTTATTCACATGACCGTGACAATGTTTGGAAAAGGAAAAAGAACATAAATAACTACATGGGCTCGATATTCACCTTGCAATGTCATAACCTGCCATTGCCAAGAAACCACAAGACTAGCACAGTCAATGGTACTTCCTTATAATACTTCCTGTGTCTGATTTTTATCACACCTTTGAGAGCTGAAACAACATTCGTCTTAGTAACTCAAGAAAGCAGCAGGGCTTTATTGCTGTGAAGTGAGCTTCACTTTAAAAACTCTCACCCTCTGACCAAAGAATTTCCAACAACCTTTTATGTTATTTAGATTACTAGCTAAAAATTCTTGACAATTTTATATAGATTGTACTAGCTGATGAACCATTACAGGGCCAAAAGTTGAGAATTAAATAAATATTAGTTTTCACAAAGTTTGCTGCTGAACTGCTTTTAGATCTTTGTTTCAGTTGTTTCTGTGATGTACTGAAATATAATTACAAGCACTTCATACGTTTCAAAGGCTTTTATCGACAATTACGTGACATTTATGCAAAGAGTCAGTATTTGCAGTGATGGCCGTTCTTTTTCAGGACCTCTGCAATTCGACTGGGAATGCTCTCAATCAACTTCTGATAGCAACCCATTCTTTCATAATCACTTCTTGGAGTTTGTCAGAATTGGTGGCTTTTTGTTTGTCCATCCGCCTCTTGAGGATTGACCACAAGTTCTCAATGGGATTAAGATCTGGGGAGTTTCCAGGCCATGGACCCAAAATTTCAACGTTCTGGTCCCAGAGCCTCTTAGTGGCGATGGAGCACGATGGTGCTCCATCGTGCTGGAAAATGCGTTGTTCTTCACCAAACTGTTGTTGGATTGTTGGAAGAAGTTGCTGTTGGAGGGTGTTTTGGTACCATTCTTTATTCATGGCTGTGTTTTTGGGCAGAATTGTGAGTGAGCCCACTCCCTTGGATGAGAAGCAACCCCACACATGAATGTGGGTGTCCATTCCTCAAGACACCGTTCAGATGTTTTATTTTAAGATATTTGTCATGTTTTTGTCCTAAAAAAACACTAGGACTAACGGCACACAACAAGTTTCTGTGTGTGTGAATGTTTCCGAGTGTCTGTACTGTGTGTGTGTGTGTGTGTCTGCATTCAAGAGTGTGCAGGAGAAAGCATGCTTTCCATAGATAATTAAAAGGGGAATTTTGTTGGAAAATCATAAAAATATTTCCTCATTTTTATTCTATATTGTTTGTTATATTTATTTGCTTTGCAATGTCTTTGTGGGTTTTGTTTTTTTGCTGTCCAAGTCTGTAAGCATGTTGAAATAACCGAAATGATTTGGCAAACTAATAAGGAACTGTAACGTGGTTAAGACCTACACAACTACTTTGTGAGAAAAATAACTGCACACATTGTAACGCGTGTCAACCGATCAGAATTAAGCACTCACCTGCCTCATCGTCTAGTCTAAATGAAATGAACCATGTCCAATCTATTAGAAAGGTTTGTTCAAATTTGACTTTTGAAAACATCCCTAGAAAACTCTCGCACTGTATTAAGCTACACCTGTTTATTGCAGTAATTGTAGTTAGCCAGGCATGTTATTTCTTAAACATTCAGATTTTTGCATAAATGTACCATGTTGGACTGATGTGTCATGATTGATGACCAGTTTTGGGTTCACTTTAGGATGTTGCTTTAGGAAGTTGCTTCAACAACTGCTTGAACAACAAAAACAAAACAAAGCATCATAATGACCTGAGGTGTGATCACCCAGCCCATGTCTTCTGTCTTACGAAACAATTCCAAATCAATGATATCATCCTGATAATTACACCACACCAGTGTAATCACTCAGCAACTATGCACAAATGGTGAGAACATCTTGACTGGCTTAATAACCGCCTGAAATTCCATCTGTGACTGGACTGGGAAACCAAACACCATTTTGATTCGCCGATTTTGATTGGTCTTTGTACTTTGTGTTCGTATTTGCCAAGCCACAAACTGACAGCAGCTAGTGTGGACTGTCCTCTTCTCGCTTGACCTGATGTCAGTTGAGGTGGTGAGATAGTTTGGATAAATGTCTTAAGCAATTGTCAGACATATGGTGTCAGAAATGGCAGCAGAAACCAAGACACTGCAGAGCATCATCAGCACCAGCCCCAATGAAGTTACTAATTGGGGTGTGGTGTAAAGTCAACACAAAAACCCATTTGCAATGCAATTCTGGACTCAATAATAACATGCTACTCATTTGAACAAGTAAAACTGGTGCATTTAAAGTCAATGAAGTTTTGACAGATCTTTTCTTCAGTATTGTGACTTGCATCTGAGTGTAAGAGATTTCCAGTGAATGGGAGTTTGCAATTATGGGGTTTAATTGGACTAAATGATTGGATACATCACCAAAGAAAAGACAGTCTCATGAAAAAGACAGATAGATTTTGACCTTGTAATGTTTAACCAACACGTCATAAAATAAATACAATAAAATAAAAACATATGCATGGATGAATTGTTCGCAATAAGAGCAATAACATCCGTTTTCATTTCGCTTTAAGTCACTTCGCAAAAAATTGAAAAGTCTTGGAAAACGTCACCGAAATGAAAAGTCCAGGCCAAAAATTCAGGATGCACTTGGCAGAAAACCAAAACTGAACAATAGGTCAAGTTATTTCAGTAAGTTGTAATGAATCTTTCCCCACACCATCTGATGTTCACCCATGTTTATTTCGTGCTGTAGTGAATTGGAGATGGTGGTTTAAAGAGCACCAAAACGTCATTTATTGTTTGAATTTCATAATAAAAGAAAAATCAACAGAATTTTGAAGTTGAGACTTTGCTTCGTATTAAAAGTACCAAAGATTTTTGCGATACTTCATGGAAGGCGAGATACGGATGTTTAATGAAGTTTTGTTCATGCATCAACAGAAAACAGCACAGACTAAAAGAATTTAGATTTAAGAAACCATATCGTTACCAATTAAAATCTAGCAATTAATGTCAATCCAGAACTATTGTCCACACGGCTGACATGTTTAACTGTTGTAGCTTATCACATTGTGTGCATGAAATAGACGCTGAACACCAGTCAAAACGTGCTATTGGAGAAGCGCTAATCAAATGTCTGTTTCGGTCACTGAAAATAGCCGTTTCAGGCGAAAATGGTCAAACCTGAAATTTCACACACACACACAAAAAAACGTACCTAAAATATTAAATAACGCTGCCACATTGCTTTAAAATGCATGCACACGCTGATCAAAATGAATCATTGAGGCTGTAAGTGCAACATTAAAAAAAATATTTTTTTTACAATTAAACCTTTGTTTGTTAATTTACTTGATAACTTGAGTAGATCACTTAATTTGGATTTGTAACAAAAATATTTTGTATAATTATATATTGCACATCTTATCCTGAGTAAACTAGACAAGGCTTTGTAAATACCATTTAAGGAACATTTACTTCAAATATTTACTGCTGGATTTGGCTGATGCAATGAATCCTTTTCACATGGAGACGACAAACTTTTTTATAGTGCAACATATAAATCAAGCAATTTCTCATATTTCATATTTTAGGGTAATTTTATACAAGCGTTGTCAACAACAGAAGTGACCGTTGTGTTCAGTGGCGTACCACAACAGCTTGAAGCGGTCTGGACGCATCAAAGCCAACTTTCCGAATCCATTAGTTCTGCTGTTGGAAGCGTCGCAACCGTGTGGGTTACATCCCGTATACAGGGAATCCGTTTACAGTCTCATCCATAGGCTATAGCTCGCTGATTGTAATGGTTTCTTGCTTTTGACGCTGTCTTGCTGTAATCTTGTCTTTATTTATTTCGTTGTTTGGAAAGTCATGGATTTTTTTCCCGTTTTGCTGCTAAAATGGAAGCACTCAAAAGGATGTTTGCTGCTTATTCAATATTATATTTAAATTAACATTTACTTAATTTTATTGTGAATAATCTTCTTGCTGTGGGTGAGGAGATTTCTAGTTCCTAGAATGCTTTGCATATTTAATTAGAAGAGAAAAATGTTCTTCATGTGTTTTCAAGCCAGATAAAATGACAAGTTATTAATGCTTAATGTTCTATTAGGGTGGGATTTAGAAAAGTGTGTGTCATGTTGGGAGTTTTGGGTGTTGCCGTCGTGGTGACGTGTGGAGCCTGACGTGAGGCAAATGACAGGTTTGCACAGCGTGTCATGCGAGTAATGCTTTACTCAATGAGTAATTGTGAGCAGTAAAGCTTTAATGTGGTTTGTTTCCACTGCATACTGGATACTATTACATATAGTGAAATAGGACGCATTTCAAATAAAAGTCGGTTTCCTCGATTTCATTTAGATGGATTGGCATTTGAATTAATTGAATTATATTTCTGCAACCCAAATTATTTGAGTTATTTGTATGAGGAAAAATTAAGTAGAAATTACTTAAGGGTGCATGTTGAAGACATTTAAAGGCTATATGGTCAAAAAAAAAATTCAAAGTTCAAAATACTTTAAAAAAAAAAGAGGCAACTATTTGCATCAGATTTTTTGAGCAAAACTAAAGGCGATAATTTTTTTTTTTTACAGTGCATGTCTTTGTAATGTCATCAGAAAAGAGTGTTTTTTGTAGTTGAAAATGACCATATTTTAAAGATTTTCTTTTGAAAAATATTCACTGATGAATCACAATAAGACCAACATATATTTTTCAAGTAAATGAGGTTGATTCTGATTTTATACGGATTTTAAAATGTCATGATCAAGTGCTTGGCATGAAAACAAACTTCTAGGATCTCAGAAAACTGTTTTGTTTTTCATAGAGATCAGTGGTTTAGTTTTTCATGTGCCACTGAAAAGGTCAGAAAAGGTGGAGCAGAACAGAGGATAAATGTGTGAAGAAGAGCTTCGGCGCTCCTTCAAGCATCTCTTGACAGAGTCTGATACCACAGTGGGCAAAAACGCTGCCATCAGTTCAGACACTTCACTGCTCCTCCAAACCCTCAGCTTTCAACATACTTGTATTTCTGACCGCAAAAGTTCGCAGTGCTTTTTTCCACTAGTGTTTCATTCAAAATGTTGGCATTTTTACTCACTGACGATTAGCAGGATTGACATACTACTTGAGTTTAATACAAACAGACAAATTGTTGTATTAAAAGGGATTGAACAGACACACACACACACATCTTTCAAACTGTCACAATGCATTCACATCTCAATGGCAAGCACATCCAGTTAGAAAGCTGCCAACACTTTACATAAAAAACATAACTAGTCTCAATGAGCACTCCCAAATAAACACACAGGCCTGAAATAGTCAGGACACTGGTGCCAGACCACAGAGTGGGTGGTTAACGTGTGCCATCATAATCACAGCTATTACACACACACACACACACACACACGCACAGACAGATCTTGAGCTCTTTAGTTTGACGAGAGTTACGCAACCTTGTGAAACGTCAGTGATGCTTCTCTTCCTACAAATCACTAAAATACTGATTGTCTGACTCACTTCCCAGAATTCTCGGAGGCAAAAAAACACACATAAGTTCATTGTCATTGTGCAGGACAGAACAGAGACCAGAGATACGATCAGTTCTATCTGACAGCAGAGGCTTCGGATTCTTAGACTGGTATTTCAAGAGATGATCAGTGTTATACACTTCACCTGTCAGTGGTGATAATGTTATGCCTGATCAGTGTATAAAATAGTTTGTGCAGTTAAAATAGGTAACATAAATCCCCTATATACAGCAGTCCATTATAAATAGATTTATACATCTGTTACATCTGTAATTATGCTGGAATATTTTATTATTAGATTATCGATTTACAAGTACAAACACTTTTAATTTGGCCCAGTATTGAAAGTAATTGCTGTGCAAATGATTTCTGTTATTTATTGTGGTGATATTTTTTTCATTAAAGCGGTGTTAAAAGCATTAAAAGCATTATTATTCTCCATCAAAGTGCACATTCAGTAATCAGACCAATAAGATGGTTGCCATGGTTACATCTTTTTATGGGGAGGGGGTATTAGAATTAATAACACACGGCATCTGTAAGTTCGTTTGCATGCATTTATGGGAGGATTCTGACCTTTACTATATGTCAGACCTGCTGATGTAGGACAGCAATTAGCAACAGTTGCAAATGAATTGTCCATTTGTTCATATCTATGGTATAACAGCATGTCATGTTATTTAATCAGTATGTTAATCTCGGCAGATGTGTGGCAGTAGTGAAAAACAAAAACAAAGGGCATCTCATCAATAGAAACTATGTTTCCCTGAGATTAATCCAGATATAAACCTAATCCTTCACCTGACATTAGCCGAGAGCGGTATGATATCAAAACTGACCCACTTCTACTGCTCTATCAACACATTATTAAGCTCAATGGAAACATTCTGATTAGAGATTAATTTGTTTAGCCTAGGGCTGCCCGATTATGGCTTAGTGCAATTACCAAATATCAAAGACTGATTTAATAAATTAAATGCATGTACAGTGTTTCAAAGTGAAGTGCAGCACTGAGTTCATTTACCCGTGAGCAGTTCATTATCTGCCGGTGTTATTATTATTATTATTATTATTTAGCCATATTGATATATAATACCACACACACACAAATTGTGAAGCCCTGCAAACAAGAACAGCAGACCTGAAGGTTTTTTTAAAATCACATTTTTTACTCTAGTTTAGCCCCATGGCTGCTGATTATATACATTAATGCCATTTGGGACAGTTAGCTGCCTGAACATCAAGTAAATGGGTTTGATTTCTATGAGATTGCAAAGGATTTCAGTACATCATGTGCAAACACATCTTTGCGTCCATGATCGTTATATGATGGCAGTTAAGAAACATAAATGTAACACAATCTTATCCATCTTTTGCATAGTGTTTCTCAAATCTACAGAGTCGAAGAAAACATGGTCCACAGGACCACTAAGACCTGGATCATGTCATATTGACTGCATAAACACCAGAAATATGTGAATAGTGAGGCACTGTAATCACTGCATTCTTTACAATAGCTGATAAACCACATACCACAAAAAGCATGTGAGGGATCATGGGTCACACCTGTGTTAGATAGTGATTGACAATGCCTGTCAATCCAGTTGTAATGCTCACTGGATCGACAGCTGCAGTTTGGTATTTTAGCAGCAGGCCTCATTCCGTATTCCTTCCTTCAGAGAAATGGGAAGCTGTCTTCAGCATGAGCTCCAAGTAAAAGTTTGATACTAGGCTAATGCCGGAATACCGCTGATTCGGCAAGAGAGTCAACTCTACACACAGCAGACCGAGGCATATGTGATCCAGATGAGAGAAACTGCATACAGTGCTGCAGGGATGACATTTTTGTAGGCCAAAACCCAGAAACAAGTTGCATTTTAGCACTTCTGGTTATTTCGCCCCGAAAGTCAATGGGTTTTTACCTGAACGGTTTTCTTGATTCTGTGAGAGGGTCCGGGATACTCTGGTGAATACAAGTCTGTCAGGAACAGGGAGTTGATGAGTGTAGACTTCCCCAAACCTGATTCTCCTGCAGAACAGAGAGTAAGACATTACGTCAGGATGTGACTCACTCATCACTTCTGTTGTTTGTGAACAAGGACTGTGTGGAATTTCAGTCTGTAGATTTCCACATAACAGGACCATTCACAGCCATCATTCACAGTGTTCTACACATCCACTTCTTACATTCCTGTTTAATTAAATATTTTGAGTATCTTGTGGTGCTTGCTAAAGCTCGGGCCAAATAAAATCTGATTTATTTATTCGCCAATTCCATTTTAAATTTTTTCTAGATTCCATTTGAATGGTTTAATATTATGTTTTAATCATCAAAAAGCATGTTCAACTGAATTCATAAAATTGTACAAATTTAACTGTTAATTTAATAAAAAAATGAAACCATAATTGGACCATTTTTATTTTTCAAATTCCAATTATTATTATTTTTCTGTGGAAAAAAAAAAACGATTCAAAAAGAAAAAATTAATAAAAAAAAAAACCTAACAATTGAAATCAATCTTTTAAAATGTAATGAAATAAAAATAAAAATTCAATTTACAAATCCCCTTTAGAGCTGCACAACAGAGGTTTGATAAGTATACAGCCCTACTTTTGATGTGTTAATCAAAATTTGTCCAATTCCATGACATTCCGAGTTATGCAATAAATTCTATTTAAGAACTGGATTCCATGATTCTGGTCTCCCGTCTGCTCTACATGGCAAAAATCATAGGGCCCAATAAGGAACATCATTGCAAATCTACCAAACTCAGTGCTCGGAATGCCTGAGATGTTTCACTTTTTTAAACTTAACTCCAAAAACAGGAAATCAGTCTGGAGGAGTGGCATAATGTAATCAGCTTTGACATGAACTTATATGGGGTCGCTCACTGCTTGAGTCTGGGAATCACAGACGGCATTTGAAATTTGTGGAATTCCATAAACCACAAGAGAATTCTATTTATCTGGATAGATGGAGGGAAAATCTAAACAGTCTGAAACTCAGACTCAATATGATAAAGTACAAACCACGAGAAGAAGAGGGTGATCAGAGAACCAAGATATATAAATAGGATGCTTAAAAAACCACGACAAACTTTATTAATGGCATTTGCTAAGACAAGCATCACTATCACCATTGCTCATACTTAACATTTAACCCTTAACCCCAAGTGTTAAACTATGCTGGACGAATTGCATGTTTGTGCTGTAAATATGAATAACTTAAATTACCCGGGTTGTTTAGAAGAGCGACACGTAACCCGTCTAACCAACTAATAAAATTACTGTTCAAAAGTTTGGGATCTGTAAGACATTAAGTGTTTTTGAAAGAACTCTTGTGCTCACCGAGGCTACATTTATTTGATCAAAAATACAGTAAAAACAGTAATATTGTTTAATATTATTACAATTTACAGTAACTTTTCTAACGGAATAGACTTTAAAATGTAATGCACTTCTGTGATGGCAAAGCTGAATTTCAGGAGCTGTTACTCAGTCTTTAGTGTCCCATTCTAATTCGCTGAAAAACGTTTATGCTACTAAATTGTGGAAATGGTAATACATCTTTTCTCCCCAGAATTCTTTGATGAATAGAATGTTCAAACGAACAGCATTTACTTGAATTAGTAATCTTTTGAAGCATTACAAATGTCTTTACTGTTACTTTGTAGCAATTTCAAGCAACCTTGCTGAACAAACGTATACATTTCTTTACAAAAAAAAATACTTGACCCCAAACTTTTGAATGGTAGTGTATGTCAGCAAGCAACTCTGGAACCCAAAAGAATTGTTAACTACTTTTAAAACGCTGAAAACCATGGACATTTTCTTCTGAAAAAATAAAAATGTAGTTTACAATGTGCCAAAACCGAAACTCATCCCACTCAGTGTCATTTGTAAAATATTGCAGACATTTGATTTCCACACACTTCAAGTGCTTCCCCACAATGCACGTCTCCAACAACAAGTGACTTTTTCGCAGAACAATTCCTCCAAGCATCCGGGAGCGATCCATCAACTGGATGCGTGGCAACATGGTTCCTGTAAAGCCTGGAACAAAGAGGACAGTGTGAAGGAAACTGGGTGCATGCTGGCACAGAGCAGAGCTGGGCTTCTCTCCTGACCTTTAACAAGTGCCCAACCCAGTGCCACTTCCACAGCCAGATAAAGCAGCACGTAAAACATGGAGAGAACCTTCAAACAAAGGAAAGCTTCTTTTCAAATCCTAAATGTTTTCCAGAAGGGCAGAACAACAGTGACCTCACCATTGCAACAGAAACATCTTCCTCTCACAGCCTGGAGAGATGCAAACTCGACTGCTTTCTTTGAGCAGAATGAGGGAAAGCTCAACAGGATTTATTTTGCTCGCTGAATGTGGTCTTTGAGAACAGGCCCGTGGTCTTGAGAAAACATCAAGTGAAATACGGTCTTCTTTTAAAAGGTCATTATGAATTAGGGAAACAATGAAAAAGCAGCCTGCGAGTGGTAGAGCGAAGTGGGTACTGGGATGCACTTCTGCTCTTCTGTGGAGTGGAATCAGTGCAGCTGAGAGACCAGAAAAACAGCCATGATGGTGGAGTTACAGAATACTGAATATAGGGCTGAAATAAAAGCCATGAAATCAAAAGCAGAAGATTTTTATAGAATTTTAGCTTCCAGGAGTTATGGTATCACAACTTGCAGCGGTTTAAGAAAACTAATTCAGTACAAAATCTTTAAACCGATAGTTCACCAAAAACATTTCAAACGTTCACTCACCCTCATGTCACTTCAAATGTGTATGACTTTCGCTCTAGAGTGAAACACAAAAGAATGTTCTTCACGTTGCTCATTTCCATACAATGACCGTGGATGAGCTTCCAAGCCCCAAAAAGGAATAAATGCTGCTGCAATTATGCTAAACTATTGATTTAAGTTGGGAGACATAAGAGACAAACAAAAAAAAAAAAAAAAAAAGTGTAAAAATCAGTTTTGAATATTTAAATAAGATTTATATTTAATAAGAGCTGCTCGGTCATGGTGTTCCCTTGTTCTTTTTGGAATTCAACAGAAGACATTAACAGTCATTTTATTGTATAAACAATGTGAATATTCTGCTGCTGATTCTTTGGTGATCCATTTAAGGTTCAAAATGAACAAACGGATAAGAATAACAATTGGCTTTAGTAAATAAAAGGGTGGTCACACTACACTTTTCACTCCACTGACTTCCATTCATATGCATTTGAATGCGAGAGACCGGAAACGCAAGCTCATGTAAGTTGCAGGTTGTATATCTAGGGCTCCAAGCACAGAAAGCACCGGAACCCTACTGTGTTTGTACAAATTCTCTTTATTTTTCTGCCCTAAAAGTGTATGGGTCAGAGACGCCAAACTTGGCATGATGGTTCTAATCAGGTACCGCTACTCAGGAGCACAGGCACACACCCCTTTGACACCATGTGCTCTTCAATAAAGCAAATTTTATTTTGGGTCACAACTTCATTTCAGTCTATAAAAATTCAGACATTGTGTATTTTCTTAAAATCCTGCTTTTTTCCTTGGCTGTTTGGATCTTCATCAAATTAGGCACACAGCAGCTAGGGATGTATGGCAAAAAGTTATCAATATTTTTAATCGCTTAAGCGATGCAAAGTTATTAGTGAAGTAAATGGCCTGGTGTCACTCATCATTCACGATTTGACCTATGTTGTCTCCTGAATGGAAATCTTAAAGGGTTAGTTCACCCAAAAATGATTATTATTGACACCAAAAAAACAATGACTTTCCAACAATATATAGTGATGGCTGTACTCACATGAACAGTTTTAAATATGTTTTTAGCATTAGTTTCTGGATCTTGAGAGGTTCTGTGACACTGCTGGCAATAGAGGCCTCACTGAGCCATCAGATTTCATCAAAAAGATCTCAATTTGTGTTCTGAAGACGTGAGGGCGGGTCATATATAACATTACTTTCATTTTTGGATGAACTAACTCTTTAACAAAACTTAGTGTTAATATAAAAGCCAGATCAGAACAGCAAAGTCCACATTATATCAATATCATTGTTAAGTGAACAAAAAGCTGACTATGGGTAGAAAGTTTACCTTGTTAACACTAGAGCTAATCACAGAGTCCTTCATTGAACTCTCCGTCAACGTTGACAGATCAGGGCTTTCCTGTCAGCCGCCCAAAAATGCAAAACTGCGGTATCTGTAACCCGCCCTGTCTCTGTGCGTTACGAAACTCACCGTTTGTGCGGTGTCAAATCCTTACAGGCCTGCCTTGAGCAGAAGAAAAAAAAACACACACAAAAGCATCCATCTACCCTCCTGTATGTCACAACATTAGCCAATACAGAAAACCTCTCAGGCACAGCAAACACTACAATAAGTCCAAACGGTTTCAATGGAGGCAATCTAAATAAGAGGTGTTAAGTGTTACGGAAAGCCAGAGAAGAGCGGGGCGAGAGTCACACCACCGGAGCAGTTCAATCCAAAGACCACCAGGCGGATCGGTAAGGGTCCAGCTCACTTCCTTTAAAGGAAATATCCCACAGCTGTGTAAACCAGGGGGCTTATTTCAGAGGAACTCCCCATCGAATGATAGAGGTGGGGGAAGCTGGGAAGCAGGAAAAGCTCGGGCCTGTGCTGGCAGGGAAAAAAAG
Source organism: Opsariichthys bidens (assembly GCA_037194245.1). Taxonomy (NCBI): domain Eukaryota; kingdom Metazoa; phylum Chordata; class Actinopteri; order Cypriniformes; family Xenocyprididae; genus Opsariichthys; species Opsariichthys bidens. Next base: position 13,530,100 of record CM074302.1, read on the forward strand.
TTTACCAAGAACCTCCAAAAACTTTCACTTGGCTTGGATAAAAGCAGAATGCAGGAATGAACATCTGTTTGTGTGTGCTGTCAGAAAGAGCCATCTGAAGGGATAGTTCACCAAAAAGAGAAAATGCACTAGGGTTGTCAAGTACCAAGTCGGTATTAAAATTTTAAAACCAATACCAACACCCCCCCCCAGTATTTTGAGCGCTGTTGAGCAGACCTCTGATTGGCCATTGTTTTCAAGCGCTCAACAGATTTGTCTGATGGCAGATTTATGTCACATCTTTGACACTATTAAGGCTATCAGTCTATCATCGGATCCATTTGAAAGCAGGTGTCTATCAATAGATCCACTGATAGATGGCTGCTTTCAAAAGCTCCTGTGTGTATCTGTGCAAGTGCTCAGTGAAGAGCGTCAAAGATGTCTATTTACAAGTTTTTGAAGCGTTGATCATTGCAGCCAATCGCAGACATATGAACACAATGGCCAATCAGAGGTGTATAAGTCGACCCAATAGCGCTCAATTCTAGGGGGCAATACTGGTATAGTCACATTTTTAAAATTTCAGTTGTAAAGACTTTGTTTCAAAGTATCAGCATTCTTAACATTGCATTGCTTCATAAAATTCAGATTAAACCAGTGGAGTCACATGGATTATTTTTATGATGCCTTTTTGGTGCAGAAAGTTTTGATTTCCTAGATTTTCACTGAATGGAAAGAAATAACTTCATTTGTGTTCCAAATATAAGCAAAAGTCTAATGGGTTTGGAATGAGATGATTGAGTTAGCGCTGCATGGTATCAAAATATCACAATAGCTTGCGATAACTGCATGATTTTACCTAAAGTCCACATTTTAGATTCAGCAGAGAGTAGACTGGACACGTGACTGCTACACATGCATGTGGCATGCCTAATGTTATTAAATGCAATCAGCGAAGTACTCAAGAGCACAGGAAGCCATCTCTCGGACAGCACATGATCCTGAATCCAGTTCTCTTCCGCAGTTTATTTGACCAATTACACAAAGGCCCGTCTTGGTGAATATTCACATAAACACAGTCAGTTATGTTTTAAGTGGAGTAAACGGTTGACAAAGGAAGTATGCATGTAACAATACATTGGATCTGCAGAGCTCTTAAAGGCAGTGAAATGTGACCCAATTCAGATTTTTTGCGCATATTGAATGACACAGATCGGATATGTTCTATGACCGTGTAAACAGATAAATAAACGCATGCATTCGGATATTTCGAGATTGGCTTCAGGCCTCATTCATATGGTGGAAATTCATATATAAATCAGATATATGCGACTTTGATTTGAGGAATTGCGTTCTGTACGTCATTAAAACTGCGACAATTTGGCACCTCTCCACGGTTTAAAGACTTGATATCATTCTCAGGAGGAAGCAAGCATGGAGATGATAAATGACAACAACGCAGGAAACGGGGAGGATAAAAATCCAGGGCAGTGGTCGACGACTGAAGTTACCCGCCTTCTCTCCCTGCGGGGAGAACAGTCAGTTCAAGACAAAATTAAAGGCTCATACAGAAACAAATCTGTTTGAAGATATTTTGTGTGTGGTGCAAGAGTGCGTGTGGGACATGTCCCCACCACTTTTTGCAAGGGTCCAACCGTTATTTTTCAGCAATCATAGGCAAGTAAAGCTTTACAGAGCTCATAATCTCCAACTCTGATAATAAATGAGGAAGAAGAATATGCTTCCACATCCAAACAAGCCAAGTTTAAGGCCAATCCTTCCAAGTGGCTGGTAAACGTGTTAATGATTGGTAAATATTGACTTTCACCAGCCTCACGACTCCAGTCAACAGACAAGTCTGAAACCATAGAAGACCCCAGTGTGCGTCCCACTGAGAACAGATGAGTGATCTGAACAACAACATCTGTGTTTTTATCATCCAAAGAAATAAAGAGAGCTCTGGAAGTGTTTGACAGCGCTGCACTTCTTCAATTATTCTGCAATTCTAATTACATGGTATACACCAAATTGCCATCTAAAAGCTTGTTTCCTGCCCAGTGCGCAGCTGAGGGGGAAACTCCAGGGTGTAACTTCACCAACACTCTGAAACACTGTCAGAAACGCAGCTTCTCCTCTGATTATCTCAGTTATGAGCAGGACATGAGGTGACCCCAGGTGGGCGTCAGTGGCAGTTTCAGGTTGTGCTGTGTTTTGCTGTGCTGAAGGTGGAGGTAGATAGGAGTCCTCAGGCCAGGCTGAATGAATGGGATTACAGGAAACTTCCCACCCACAAGGCCACGCTCACACACACATTCCAAAGGAGGGGAAAAACCCCAGGTCCATGGGAGAATGGGAAGCACATTTGTTTTGAATCGCGTTTCTTCAAGCCCTGCTCCCTCGTTCTATGCTGCCATGTGAAATCCATCACAAATGCATTTCAGCACACAGCTGCCAGCGCCCGGCATGAAGCGGTCCGCATGAAACCGTATACCGCTAGACACATGAGTGCATATAATCCACATAGCGGTGCATGCTGGGTCACCAGCCCTCTATTTTTGACACTGCTTTTATTAATGTTTCATTCAAGCTTTTTTCCATATGTCGCAAACCTCAAAAGCACATACAATGTTTTTTAAAAAGGGATAATTCACCCAAAAGTGAAAATTTGGTCAACATTTACTCCATCAAGTAATTCCAACCCATATTATTGTGAAACAGAACAGGAGAAATTTAGCAGACTGTTCTAATGATAAAAGGCACTGCTCTTTTCCAGTGAATTAGAAATGTCAAGCTCCAATATCTTCTTTTGTGCTCCAGGGATAAAGGAAATTCAGAACAACACGAAGGCGAGTAAATGGTGCCAATTTTCTTTTTCACGCGAACTATCCGTTTTAAAGCTTTATCAGAAATTACTTTTAAATGAAAGAAAACGTACAGCAGATATTCCAAAAAGGTTGTTGCAGGATTTGTTTCTAGTTCTACTCAAATGACAAATGAGATTTTATTTAAGGAAAAAATAAATAAATAAATAAATAAAAAATTCTGTGGGCAGCAGAGGGATGAACTGGACAGAAGTTACTCACCGACGACCATGAGAGTGAACTCAAAGCCCCTCTTCACAGACTTTCTGTACACTTGGTTGGGGAGATTTGCGAATCCCACATACCCCTCAAGGTTCTTCTGTTGCTGTAAACCAAAACCAAACACAGTCAATGGCTTTGTCATGCCTGTCTGACAAAACACTACAAATAAGAAACACGTAGGCGGCCATCCTTCATGACTACACATGGTTACTGTTAACAAGATGAATCTTCAAAAACAGAAAAACTGGATTTGACACTTAAACAATCGCAAAGAAACTTGGCTAAAATTAGTTAAAAGGATGGGACTTAAGACAAATGATCAAAACTATATTTTTACATTTTCTGAAGAAAATGTCAGTGCTTATTGGTACAAAACTCAATGTCCAAAACAAAAAGTCCACCATGTTTTTATGATGACCACATGAATAACCATGACTTGTTGGAGCTCACAGAGTATTTTGCTAAGCAACACTGAATAGCAAAGGAAGAATCTGAAATAGAATCTCTAGTCTCTATACATTGTATTTGGTGTCACTTGATGACCACCATAGCAAATATGGTTTGAAATATGCAAATACAGTTTGACTTCCTTTCTAATCTGTGACAAGTGGGTGTCAAAAACAGAAAGTTGCTCATTGCTGACCTTTTGTACCGATATATTTGTTTTTCCATAAAACGCCACCATCTGTCAGACTGAATTTGCATTCGATTCAGCTAGTCAGCTTTTTTTTTACATTGGGGTCTGAACAGATTAAAATGCATGCGTAAATTGGAACGCATTTTGCATTTTTTTTTGTGCTGAATATTCGTGTCGGTGTGATTAGTCTATGGATTTCTTTTGTTCGTTTCATTGGCTACCAGGCAAAGATTTTTATTTGTTATCAAATGTTACCAGACGAACCACACAATTCGAGGTACTATTCATGTCTGTACCATAAACAATGTTAAATATAAATAGAATTAAGTATTTGAACAAATCATTAACCCCAAGTATGAGCGGCTTGCCTTAAAACACCACCATAATATCTAATAGTAAATTGTGAGCAAACTAGCAGCACAGACTCCAGGTTTTTTTTATTTTTTATATCGTTTGGGAATCTCAATTACACATGCATGCGTTTTGTCAAGGTGCTTGAAATGATTGTACGCATACTTACTGCTACTTTGGAGAGCATTCAAATCATGTTGTTCCACAGTTCGATGGATGGATGAATGGATGGACGGATTAGATTTCACCAGGCAGGAAAAGGAGGTATCCGCATGCACAAAATAAAACAGAAAGAGATCAAATGAGAAAAGATAAGTGCATCAAGAGCTTTTCATCTGTAACTGCTGGTCTGTGATTCACTAAGAGCTTCATCACAATCACCGGTTCAGATTTGATTGACAGCTGATGTTGAGCAGCCAATGAAATCAATCAGATAAATTATAGAACGGGTAATAACATCCATCTCAAGTCTCCAAACACTTTTCAATGTGATCAATCAAACCACAATGGTCACATTATTACCAGATCAAACAAGATACAAGTTAATACCAGGTGTAAATTGCTAATGACCCATTATACTGTGAAATCAGTGAGACACTCCCTAAGTTTGAGAACAAAACACATCTGTGGAAGCTTCTGTTAATAACCAGCCTATTTTAGTCCTGATCCAAACCACAAAAATGTACAGCACACATTGTTTGCCTAATGGTGTACAACTAAAGCACTTCTCTAAACATACAGAATTACAGGAAGGCCAGAATTTGGGCTTCAGCACTAGACTTCCACAGTGCTTATGCTGCCAGTAAAATTGACGGTAAAAATCATCTCACTGAATAAATCAGGCCTTCTTTGAATAGAATTTTCTTTCTTCTGAAACAGCAAATCATCAAATATACTGATCTGTGATTGCAGCACATAAAAACCCAACTCATTTGACTATCAAAACCTTCATGTGATCCTGCTCACACTACAAAAGGAAATGTCCTGGAGGGATGCAAGTTTGTGATGATGATGATTCAGAAAGTCTGCTGCAACGTACGGTAAAGGGTACAGAAGTCATGCATTATTTTCAAGACCTTTTGAAGCCATAAGTTAGCTTTGTATGAGGATCAATTTTAGACTAAAGTAGTTATTCAGTGATAATCACGATGATAAAATTTGCAAATACAAACTTGCGCAAACAGAATCACAGAATCCAGTCATTAGTTTTTTTTGTCAGGCCAGTGGTTCAAATTTTTACTTGCCAAAATTTTCACTGGCCAATTTCGTAATCGTTCAAAGGTGCACTTCGCATTATTCTGCGTGGTAAAGAGATGTGTTTAGAGCATGTTACGTTGGGAGAGAATCACGACTACTTCAGGATGTAAAAGGTCTAACCCAGCACAAAAGGAACTGCCAGTAATGCAATCAAGCGAATCATTATTATATATATCTGCTCAGCAAGCAACATTGGGTAAAAAAGCTAATACTTTTTCATATATGGTCCACTTTCTTTATGATCTGTTTAACATTCCGGTCTAATACTTTTTTAGATAAACTAATGAAGACGGAGAATGAGATTGAGAACGCTGAGCTGTGCTCAAAATAAGCTTCCACCGAGCCGTCAAAATAAAAGTCACAACAACAACACACAGTTTACGTCACTTCAGAGTTCCTACTGGCGCTGCAAATGCAACCTGGAAAATGGCCATAGGGGAACATTAGCTCTTCAAGAACCACCCTGTTGGCTAGTTTCTATAACTAAGCTCCTAGAACACCCCGGTGCGAAAGCCCTTATTATTATACCAGGTATGGGTTTACTTTTTTTTTTTAATTAAAGAAGAAAACAACCCAATGTACAGTTTGAGGCTTAACGCTATAGAAAAGCAATAAAAACTGTGTTTACCGCTTGTTTTTTTAATTTTTATATAAAAATATAGCATGATGCAATTGTTTCAAACAATTGTATAAATCTATTTAAATCATCATTCAATGTAAATTGTGATAACCATATTTCATAAATCACAATTTCAAGAGAATAATCAACAATTATGAATCTTGTCATAATTGTGCGGCCCTAGTCGAACTGAAAACATACCAGTCTGATTTTTGCCAAGTTAGACAGAAGTTTCCGTTTTGGGTAAACTAACCCTTCAACATTATTTAGATATTAGTATTGCACAGAGATGTTGTCCCGTATTACTCCGTTTTCCCTACCCACATAACAGATAAGTTCTTTCTCTGAACTACTAAAGGTAGGCCCAAGTCTGTTTTAAATATCCTCCACCACTTCCTGCTTATGTTATCGTTTGGTGTTCTAGTAGAGGGCAGGTGTGAGGTGTGAGAAACACTCATGTACACACAAGCACTCATGCAGGAGAAGTCTGGGTATAAATGTTTCTTCTTCCAGGCAAAAAAGCCTGTCAAAGATGAGACAGCATGTTTAAATGGGGAAAATCTGAATGAGCCAATACAGTAAATGCACTGATGCAAATTTGGATGGTCTCAACCACGCCATCAAAAACCACCTCAGATCGCCATGAGGAACATGCTGAAGACCTTTTAAAAAAAAAAAAAAAAAAAAAAAAAAAAAAAAGCACAACTGGATTTTCCTGTGGTGTAACGTTGACAGAAATGGTCCACAAGGACTCGCACAACCAAAAATAAATCATGTCAAGGCTTTTACACATATGATATACATGACAACTGAACCTCAAGGTCACATTCTGGGTCACTGATGTGGATTATTATGGGACAGATGGATTCCTTCATCCAGCATATGGAAATAAATGTAAACTGTTAATCAAGACGTGCCAGGTAAAATAGCAAGGACATTCTGTAAAATCCTCCTTGTTTGTTCCGCAGAATAAAGTCAGAATAAAGAATAAAGTCATACAGGTTTGAACCATAATGGGGGTGAGAAAATGAAGGCAGAACTGAAATTCTTGGGTGAACGCTGGAGAAAACATGGAGAATTTCACCAACTAATCCAAGAGCTCCAATTTCTACACAATTCTACCCTTCTCAAAGACCCGCCCCCATTAGTTACTGCTGCTTTGTCCGACAAGCCATGCGCTCTTATGCCACACATCATGTTCTCACGAGTGAAAAATACATCCCGGAGCAAAGAGACATATGAAACAGTTTCATATTTAATATATTGTCATTTTTTAAACAAGTTTAAACAAATACCGCATGGTGGGTCTTCAATGTGTCGTGACAGATCGCTGTAGCTCCTTCAATTGACTCGTGAACCAACCATCTCTTCATACTAGTTCATTTATAGCATCAAATAAACATGAATGGACATCCGATGTTGTTTCAAGCACGGAAAGTCGTGAGTACACACAATTTTTCAAGTTCACCAACGTTAATCTACCAACTCCCCTGACTGCTTGTCGGACAAAATGGCGTATTCAGGGTTATGATTGGTCAGATCGCCTGTTAATCAAACTGTTTGCAAGGGTTAATTGGAGATTCAAAGCCTATTTCAGAGTGGACAAAGACCAGTCTGATGATCTGCTAAGAAAAGTTGGCTCAAGCGTCAGCAAATAGAGCTTCTGGTGTGAAAACCATCTCTCTCTCTCTCTCTCTAAAAAGCTCTGCATTTGTCTGAAGTAATAAGGCTATAGTTAGAACTGTAAAGGCAATGTAGAATAACTATCACCAACTAATAACTTTAAAGTCTTGTAACAGATTATTTAGTTCTCCGCACATGACCTGTGCATGCGGCATTCTGAAAAGTTGGGAATTTTTCATGCTGCAACACAAAAAACTAGCGTGTCGCATAGAAAATAAACTTGAGAGTGCAAAGGACACAACATGTCAACAGGGATTTCTGGATGACTCCAAACCAAAATCATTACCTTGCAGAGATCAGAAGGAAACACAGATAGATAGAGATAGAGCGATAGAGAGAGAGAAAAACTGCAGTCCTGAAACAATGACGTGTTTTTGTACGTGGCTTAACTGCCGGAAGAGATGTGGTACTCTGAAACTAAAGCAGTAAAGAAAGAAAGACAGAAAGACAAAGCAATGAAAAGGAGTACTAAAGGGTATAAGGTACGTTGATAAGCATTTTTATATAAAACAATTTGGACCAGAACTTCACAAGGCATGATTGACACAAAGGTGTCAACAGGGTCCATATTTAACTGCAAAATGCACAGTTCATACAGTATAAAAAAGTGGTTCAGATGCAAAACTGATAATGACTCTAAAGCAGTGGTTCTCAACTCCAGTCCTCAGGACCCACTGCTCTGCACATGTTGTATGTCTCTCTTATTTAACGCACCTGATTCAGATGCTCAGCTCATTGGGAGAGAGCTCCATGAACTGAACTGAGTGTGTCAGATAAGAGAGGCATTCACAATGTGCAGAGCAGTGGGTCCCGACGACTGGAGTTGAGAACCACTGCTCTAAACCATTGCGCATGGACACGCAAGCAAAAAAACTGAAAAGGGGAGGGTCCAATGAATTTTTTTTTTTTTTTTTTTTCAGATTTTGAAATTTTTCAGACACTAGTGCATATCATGATCCGATTAATTGTACAGGCTTTTTATTTGTTCATCCAAAATTTCTCAAATTCCATGAAATTCCACATTATACAGTTAATTCCATATTTACATCCATGTTTTCTGCTTTGCAGAAATCATAGGGCCTTAACAAGATCCTGTCAACTCATCGCAACAGCACCTGAGCAAAACAAGCAGCTTCAGCCTGGTTTTCTCATCACACACTCAATGAAAGCAGTCAGACAATATCCATAAAGGCTATTCTGACCACCCACAGTTCAGAGTCAGACACACATTCTCTCTAATGAGTTCAGCTGTAAACTATTCACTTAACATCCTACTCAAGGGCTGCAAAGTCACTACCACATCTGCATCCAGGACCAAAATAGATACATGCTCAAGAACGGCAGATCCTGATCCGTAAGCTCAGCTGGTGCCACACAGCTAGACTTTTTGACTAATGGCACATGGTCTGGTCCACACAGCATCTTATTTTGTTCAAGAACCGCCCACTTAAACCATCTGATCGATATATATTAAAGGGTTAGTTCACCCAAAAATGAAAATTCTGTCATTAATTACTCACCCTCAGGTCGTTCTAAACCCATGAGACTTTCGTCCATCTTCAGAAAACAAATGAAGATCTTTTTGATGAAATCTGAGAGCTTTCAATCCCTCCATTCACAGCAAGTTTAATTTAGGTTTTACACACATACAAACATTGATCAGTGAACATAAACAGAAGCTCAACCGAACCTGAATGACATGCGAGAACGAAGCGTGCTGCGTAACACACAAGAATGAACCTCATTAGTTCTCACACATCAAACAAACATTCTTGAGCTTCCATTTACCACAACTGATGTGTGAGTTGATGAATGTTTATATGTGAAAAAAGCCTAAATTCAAACTGTTCATCACATAAAGCGATCGTGTTTCTTCAGAAAACTTGGACTAAACCACTAAATACATATGGATTCGTTTACGATCTCTTTACTAACTTTTTGAAGCTCAAAGTTTCAATTGCGTAGGCTGTCAATGGAGGGACAGAAATCCCTCAGATTTCATCAAAAAGATCTTCATTTGCGTTCTGAAGATGAATGAAGGTCTTACAGGTGTGGAACGACATGAGGACGAGTAATTAGTGACAGTTTTCATTTTGGGGTGAATTAACCCTTTAAACAGATCAACCAGAATTTGCCTGTTATTTTTAAATCTGAACAATATCTTGTTTACTTGCCATTAAAGGGATAGTTAATCCAAAAATGAATCTGTAATCATTTATTCACCCTCATGTTGTGCCAATAATGCATGACTTTTTTAATTCTGTGGAACATAAAATGAGATATTTTGAGAAAACTTTTTTTTTTTTTGTCCGTACAATGGAAGTCAATGGTCACAAAAACTTGGCTTAACATTCTTCAAAATATCTTTTGTGTTCCGTAGAATTTAGTCATGCGGGTTTGGAACAACATGAGTATGAGTAAATGATGACAGAATTCTCATTTTTGGGTGATTTATCCCTTTAAATTTCTGAAATAATAACAGCCAAATGTTTCCCAAATGTTCCTACAAGCGATTCATAAAATGCCCGTATGCACCAAAAAAATCCTAAATGCTCCCTCTTCATGAATTGTAGCTCAGCGTGTGCATGCAGGCATATTCTAACTTGCGCATACTGCGAATGCTATTCCTTTTTTCACTTCATAAAAGATTATTAAAAATTTTAAAAAGCTCTTCAGTTAGCGTGGTATATCCTGATTTATTCCCTTTTGAGTTAAGACAAAATCCATGGAATTTATGATCAAATTCGATTGTATGTGCGTTTTATAAATAAGGCCTCAGGATTAACCATGGGCAAAATACACAGTCACATGTGAATGGACAGGAACGATTCAAGCAGTAGCCATCTGATCTAAACATGATGGGAACGAATAAAGAACGAACTCTTCTCACTGAACAAGAGGGTCTTCACCACACCAGAGATCTCATCAGATCCAACTCGTATACGAGAGAGACTGAGGCTTCACACCAGATGTTTCGTTGCTTAGAAGTAAAGATGAAAAGCAGGCAATATGCATGCAACACCTTAAATATGAACTAGAATAGGCAGAATGTTTAGTGAATATGACCAACCTTCAGTACAGTAAAAGTCAATCGAGGGTGGTTTGTGCCCGACACTCTACATTAACGGATCTCCTTAAAGTCCGCATGAAATCAAAACCGATTTCCTTATTTATTTTGTCAGCGCTAGTCTTGTGATGAACAATTAATCCATTCAAGTTAATCCACACACACAAAAAAAGCGTGTTCGCCTTCGTAGTCTTTAGTCAAAATCTGAAAAAGTGCTTCCCCTGTGAAATGGCATTCCTTCTCTGATGACGTCGGCTTGGGCAGAAGGTCCTTAACCAAACACCTCCAACCGTCACGTCTGCTGCCAACTAGAGATGGTGCGGAGGTGCCCAATAATTAAGCCCTGCCCTCTATTCAATACAATATGTCACATTATTGAAGTCGGCTGCAACTTCCGGTTCACGCAGGCTTAGTATAATCATCATCACCAAACATCAATTTGGAAAAAACAAAGTTGTTTGTATAATTAACGTTAAAAATGAAACAGCAACCAATTTTTTTGCATATTTTATCTGTATAGTGAATTATTTTTATCTCTGTGCATATCTATCCATCTATGCATGTATCTATCTATCTGTTCAACCTTTTATCTATCTACACTTCCATTTATCCAATAGCAAGTGATCAATTCTCTACATCAGGGGTGTCCAATCCTGCTCCTGGAGGGACAGTTTCAGGTGTTTAGTTCCAAGACACCTGCCTGGAAGTTTCCAGCGATCCTGAAGACCTTTATTAGCTGCTTCAAGTGAGTTAAACTCTGCTGGACGGCAGGATCGGAAACCCCTGACCTACTGCAACATACTTATTTGAATTTTTCGACAAAGCTGAGAGTGACAGCCATAAGGTGTTTCTCCAGACGGAAACACTAGAGCTACAAATGTCGATTCATAGCACTGCATTCGTTGCTAAAACCCACCCTAGGCAGTATTTTCATGATTGTAAGGACAATATTTTGTTTATTTTCATCGTGGTATTCTTTGAGGAACCTTAGAAACAATGAAAATCCCATGAATATGCTTCAGTTCCACTGCATTACAATTTGATACCATCATTGTACCACCCACAGTACATATTCGTGAGGGAAACCTTTGAATTAAGTGCCTTATTTGAGAAAAGAGACAGTAATTGCCATGATAATGACATAAAGAGTGAATATTACCCTGAAACAGAGAGCTTGAGAAGATCTATTTGTCTATGAACACGCTCAGGAAAAGCAACCACCGCGCGCGACAAAGCACGCGTCTTTAAAACACACTGACTGCACACATAAACCTACTTACAGAAGAGTTTAACAGTTTGAGTTTAATAAAGCGACAGGGACTAAATTCTCACCCATTCTGTTGACGCTCCCGGCCGCCTCTGTAACCGATCTCTCACCGATCGACATTCCCTTTCTCCAACTCACGGTCCAGCCCACAGGCGTACGTCACATTTCTTGCGTAGTCTCCCTTGACAACTACGGGGCGAGTGTAATGGCGCATCTTTGGTGAATAGCGTCCGCACAAATCTCGCGATATTTCTCGTAAGCCACAAGAAGAAAAAGATTTTTATGATTCAAATGTGGGTTGAAGATAAGTTGCCTTTTAGCTGAAGATGCCTCTGCATGTTGCTATTTGCAAAGAAGTTTTGGAAGGTTTGATGGCTTTGTTTTGAAATTCTATTTGAGAAAGACAGAAAAAAATTGTTAAGAAAAATAAATATTTAAAAAAAAAAAAAAAAAAAAAATTCCATAGTAAATCAACAAACATTTCACTAACAAAGCATAATGTTCCAACGAATACCTAAATATTATTTAAACACAAGTGTATACAGCTGTTTTTAAACGAAAAATTATAAATAGTGTAGATATCTGGGGGAAGCGGTTCAATAGTCAAAGATGGAAGGCCTCTTTTTCTTTCATATCCAGTCATGAGAAGATGCAAGGACACACAGTAAATTACATTTATTATGACGGCCTGGCTGAAGACCCGCATCTGACTTCGATTCAGTAGATTTAATTACCTTGATAATTTACTAATTTACCTCTATGTAACGAGCTGCGAGAAGAAACAATACTGCCACCTGCCGGTCAAAGAGTATAACAGCAGCTATAAACATCATGTACGTTCACACAAGTTTTTCCCAATAGCAAACACTTTGCTACTGTGAAAAACTATAGTACTATAGCAAATTAAATACAATTTTGAACCTATACGGACTACATGTACTTTTAATTCCCAGCCAACACAAAAAACCTTTCAGAGTAATAAACACTGTGTAAAATATTAGCACAATGAAGCTAAAAATCAGTAAGTATTCCCTTAAATTCAATGATGTGTTGCTACAATGTCTTTTGCAGCTATTTTACATTAAAAAGAGACCAGTATAGTCTTTTTGGCCTAATGCCACAATAGTTTTATGACAGCTTTCAATGATCGCTAACGTTGACATGTCCTTATTGTAACACGTTTCCATTTTTTTGTTTATATTGTATCCAGGAAAAGATTTGGCACAAGAAGCTAAACAAGTTAGTTTATTGCTTTAGGTACAAGATCCACATCCCACAAAGAAATAGAAAATAAGGCACATGTGAACAATACATGCATAATACACAAATATACGGTCAAGCTTCAGTGCTTTGGCCCTCTTGTTCTCTTTTCAAAGCCACTGTGAAGAAAAACAGAAATATTAAGTTGTATATCATGATTTAATGTTTTAAATGTTAAATAGAGCAAACATTCATTTGGAGATGAAATAAATCCAATGCACTTACTTTGATTTACGACGATCTTCCATTCCTGCTTGTGTCATGAGATCAGCGACATCCTTCTCCATGTCATCTATACGTGTTCCCATCTCATCCAGTTCAGACATTAAGGAAAACCCCTCAGTTCTTTGTGTGGCATATCCACGTCAAAATCAGAGCAGCTAATAAACGGTTTCACACAGAATGTGTACAATCAGAGAATCAAAATATCAGAATCTTTTTTAAAAATTATACATACGCACTGCATGAGACCCCAAATAAATGTTGCATTCATCACTGAGGACATTTGTAACATTTCATCAAGATAAATAAAGCTCAATGTAAGATTATGAATGTATTTACCGTCACCTTTGATCAATTTAATGCATCCTTGGTTAAAGTATTGATTTTGGTTTTGAAGTGTATAAGTTCAAATAGTAATACCAAATACTGGATTAGAATATTTTCATATCCTTGGCATTCAAATGGTACTTCAAAGTATAATTCATTGCCCAAAAGTCAGTGATATCGTCATTGAATTGTGTCTAAAACATGATATTTACCATATATGGGAACAATTCAGATACATATTTCATGCTAATGCTATAACAGCAAAAAAAAAAGCCTAATCTAAACTTCTACAAAGTGAGGGTATGCATGAAAAGATATGTCTGGAGATGATCTTGTCTGAGACGTCCTGAAATTTGCTCTGAAGCTGTTGCATTGTCGCCTCCATCTGTTTGAAGAAATGAATTGAGCAGATTTGTGAAACTTTAAAACAATATTTCGCAACTGCAATTATAAACATTTCCCAACTGCCAGCAATTGTAGAGTTCAAATGTATTAAAATGAACACTTGCCACTGCAGTCAAATCTTTGGCGGCTTTTGACTCGGCTCCTGCCATGAGGTTTGTTAAACTGGGTTGTGTGTTGTGTTAGTTGTTCGCTTCGGCTCTAAGCAACGTTGTCTGGGCTAAAACAACACCACTGAGAAAATAATAGATATGTGCTTCAATCTAAGAGATATCAATCAGAATAAAAGGATTCTATAACTTTTCAACTTCTCCCTCTCAATCATTGTTTGCATACACAGACTTCCTCGTTCGTAGACTGGCGTCCAGTCACATTTAACCCTTCCGGTCGCAGAGAAGAATTTTTTTTTTTTTTAGCAATTTTCATTCGACAGATGAACAAATATTTTGAATTACACACCTCTGATAATATTTAATTTTGTTTTTATGAATTATGTAACTTTTTTTGGCACACTGCAAATTCATTCGGACTTTGAGGGGGTTCATTAAACCACAGCTTGTGTCATTAGCATTAAGCAGTTGGAGACATTTCAAGCGCGCGTCTAATATGTGAAGGTAAATATATTGCTCATATTTAGAATTTCTGAAATACTTGCGTTAATAATCATTGTTTTTGTTAAGCGCGCGTCAAAAAAATCAAAATAACGTCGACTAGCATTAGGACCGTGCATCTCATGAATATGTAATGAGTATATCGTGACGTACTGCAACACGGAAGTACTGTTATGAGCATTAGCCAGCTGTAGCAGAGAGGATCACTACGGCATTTAAATGTTTTACAGCACTCTTTTCGTCTTTGCACAGAAGATACCGATCGTCTAATATGGACCCACGCTGAGGAAGCGTTCCCATCGATTTTGCACGCATTTCTTTCCTGGAAAAGAGAAGCACTTGGATGAATTGGATCTAATGAGTCAGTGGTTGGTGACTGGGACAATGAAAGTACATTTGCTGTCGTTGTTTAGAATTTATATCCAGTAATCATCAAGAAATTATGTGAGCAAAATAGTAATGATTTATATTTCATTCATAGTTGACTAGTGATTGCATTCAGTTGATTTAGCCATAAAGGACAGATAGATCCATCAGTCAAAGATGGATGAAGTGATTATGGATCAGATCATGTATGTTGTTCATCAAGTGGTGTCTTGGATCGCATCTGCTGCCATCATATTTGGAGGAGTTGTGCCATACATCCCTCAGTACAGGGATATCCGCAGGACACAGAATGCTGAAGGATTCTCCACATATGTTTGCTTGGTGCTGCTGGTGGCCAACATATTAAGAATACTATTTAGGTGAGTTATTCCTCAATCATCATATGTGAATTATGACACTCCTGTTTCCTGGCTCGGATATTTAAAAGACTCTCAGGTTTTCTCTTGTTGTGGAGACCTAAACATCCGCGATCGAAGAAACTGTTGACTAAATACAAAAATATTGTGTGTGATTATTAAACATGAATGATAAAACATTGAGAGGTGCTTAAATATTTCGTCTTATTTGTACACTAATAAAAAATTAAGTATATAAATTAAATATAATATCTGCCCTAGCAAAATCTGTCCTGATTTTTAAAAACTCTCATCCATTTGTCAGTAACTATTTGAAAAAGCATGGGAAAAGCTCTGACCAATATATGTGTGTGTGTGTCGATGTTTACTTTTTTCCAGGTTTGGACGTTACTTTGAGACTCCGCTGCTTTGGCAAAGTATAATCATGATCATCACGATGTTAATCATGCTGAACCTGTGCACCAACGTCCGCATGGCCACTGAACTCAACACCAAACGCCGCTCGTTCATAGGTGGGAATCTTTATGACTCGTTACATATTCCGATTGAGTTTGTGGAGCAGCATGCCAAAGTTTTCTTTCAGCATTATATTGGAGAGAATACTCCTCCCTGATGAATCAGTCATTTACATTTTTTTTTTTTTAGTTTCTTTATTTTAATATTTTTTAAGACATGAAATTCCAGTCTGTTTAGTTGAGTTTGGTACTTCTGTTTACAGGCTATTGAAGTACAGTAGATAGTCACATGATCAGGGTCTGTCTCTGAACATGTTTCACAAGATTATCAAGGAAGGCCTTTTGAAGTGGATGAACTTTGACTGACTGGCTCTTTGGAGAACATCAGTCTCAGGTTGATTTATACTGTTACAAAGTTATTAAAAGATGAATTTGTTCACTCAATTGGCCTTCTATATATACACATATATGTACATACATACATATACATCTATATATATATATATATAAAATATGTGTGTATATATGTCCAGAATACAATACACATTTTTTTTAATAATAAAATGTAATACAGTATATAGTATGTAATGAATTTATATTGTTCAAACTGGTGGTTGTCACAAGACATGACTTCATCTGGTTCATTGAGTGATTCCCAGCATTCCACGCACACAGAAAATGCATTATACATGCTGCCGAAATAATTTGAGTGGTATGATAGTGTGCTGTTCTGAACATAACCAATAACTAAGAGAGAACAAAACACACTGTGCATAAAGGTACAGACATATTCTTACAGACTTCAGAAACGCTCCTTCGACAAATTAGATGAAGCCTTAAACTAATAGTCTCTCACTCGTCTGTTTACATAGGACATCCTGTTTAAACAGCTTTTATCTTTTGGTGTCAAGTCGTACTGTTGTGCAGTCTTTATGCTTCGGCTATTGTCTTAAAGCTGACACGACATCCAAGAGCGTAAACAAACTTTTCTCAGAGTTCACTTTACAGCGGTGTCGCTTGCAAACTCTTCAACAGCAACAGATGGAGAATGAATCATAGGAAACCGCTCCCAATATTACTTGTGTATAATTAACCCAACATTGAAATTCAAATCTTAAAGAGATAGTTCACCCAAAAATTAAATTTCTCAGTAATTCCTCACCCTCATGTCGTTCCAAACCTGTAACACCCTCATTCATCTTCAGAATACAAATTAAGATATTTTTGATGAAATCTGAGTTTTTTTTTGTTTTTTTTTTAAATTTGCCTCTTAGAAAGCAACATAATTACCACATTCAAGGTCCAGAAAAGTAGTAAAAACATTAAAATAGTCCAAGTGACTCCAGTGGTTCATCCTTAATATTATGAACCGACAGAATACATTTTGTGCTCGAAAATAAAAGAAAAACAACGACTTTATATTCTCCACACAACTGCCGATGTTATCAACAGGTTTTACATTTACATTTAATAGATGCTTTTATCCAAAGCAACTTACAAGTGAGGCAGTTTGGGGTTAGGTGTCTTGCTCAAGGGCACTTTAGTCATGGTATCGAAGGTGGGGAGAGTGCTGTTCATTCACAATCCCCACTTTCAATTCCTGCCGGCATGGGAATTGAACCAGCAACCTTCAGGTTAAAAGCCCAACTCCCTCACCACTAGGCCACGACTACCCCACATACATATTATTTCTTTCTCTCCCCTGTCATTCTCCTACACTGTTTACGTTGTATATACAGTGCAGGCTTCCAGGTTCTACGTCAGAACGCCGGCTCACTATTGGCTGACACTGTTCATGTGAGGGGTAGTCGTGGCCTAGTGGTGAGGGAGTCGGGCTTGTTACCTGAAGGTTGCCGGTTCGATTCCTACGCCGGCTGGAATTGAAGGTGGGGATTGTGAATGAACAGCATTGTCTCCATGACTAACGTGCCCTTGAGCAAGACACCCAACCCTTAATTTCTCCCCTTGTAAGTCGCTTCGGATTAAATGTAAATGAATAGCACAGCGTATGCGTGCGATACTGACTCAAAAGACGGGCGTTCTGATGTAGAACACTGAAGTGCTGCACTGTTTACTACGTGAGCAACTTCGGAGACTGATGGAAGAAACTCTTGAATGAAGTCGTTGTTTTTGTGCACAAAAAGTATTCTCGTCACTTCATAACTTTGAACCACTTAGTCACATTGACTATTTTAACAATGTCTTTAATACTTTTCTGGACCTTGAATGTTGCTTTCTATTGAGGATAAAAAACCTATTGGAAAAGAGGTTAATTTGTTAAAAAATAATCTTAATTTGTGTTCCAAAGATGAACAAAGAACTTACAGGTATAGAACGACATGAGGGTTAGTGTTTAATAACAGAAATTTCATTTTTGAGTGAACTAACCCTTTAAGATTCCCATGATCTCATTTTGAACAAACCTATATGGTACATATAAAAATGAATGAACGCATATGCAGCTTCAGTAGTTCTACAGTGATGTCATTTATTTATTTATTTTGGGGGGGGGGGGGTAAATTTCACAAAATCTGTCAAGAACATATGCCACCGGTCACACTACCAGTGTTTTCTTTTAAAGAACTTTCTTATGCTTACCAAGGCTGCATTTATTTGTTCAAAAATGAAGTAATATTGTGAAATATTATTACAATCGAAACAAAATGTTTCTATGTTAATATGTTGTTAAAATGTAATTTATCCCTCTGATGGCAAAGCAGAATTTTCAGCATCATTACTCCAGTCTTCAGTGTCACATGGTCCTCCAGAAATCATTCTAATATGCTGATTTGCCGATCAAGAAACATTTCTTAGTGTTATCAATGTTACCCCAATGATACAGCAAACTTTTGAATGGTAGTGTAAGTAGCAGCAAAACTGTTTTCAACTATCATAATTATACGAAATGTCTCACTAAATCAGCATATTAAAGGATCACGTGACACTGAAGACTGGACTAATGGTCGCTGAAAAGATAAGCTTTTCCATCACAAGAATAAAATACACACACAATATATTAAAATAGAAAATTGTTATTTTAAATTGTATTTTTTCACAATATTACAGTTTTTACTGTTTTTAAGCAAATAAATGCAGCCTTCGTGGGCATAAGACTTCTATTTGGTAATGATTCCAAACTTTATGTCCCAGATACACTACCAGACGTCAATTTGAACACAAAATCAGATGAAGAGTGACATAAGTTTATTTTTCTAAAATTAATAGAGAATTGTTTTGGTCATTATAATATTCTCATTTACTGTAATGTGATAAAATTCTTTGTTTGTTTATTTTAGTTATTTAGTACTATCCAGTCAGACCCATTACAGTAATGAGGATGTGTCAGGAAATGATCCTAACAATATGCTTTGTTTTCTTAATGCAAAATATAGCGTCTTTAACGTTTGATTCTTAGGGTGGAAAATGTCTTGGTTCATGTTTTCACGAGTTCCATCCCTTCAAGGCTTTTTGTGTCCCCAAGAAGATGGAGCGACGCAATCTATTTTTTCCCTCGCTCTCCCTGTTCTTATTTTTTGTTTATTTGTCTTATTTGTCTGAAGCAACAGACAGTAAGGATGAAGAAATCAAAGTTCCTAAGAGGCTGTTTCTGGGTATGTACTGATGTGTTTCCAAACAAAACACCAGTTTTTATTATATATATTTTTTTTGTTTTTGTTATTTTTTTTTTTTTCCCCATCGTCCACCCCACTCATTTCCTCTCAGTATGACCTGGACTGAACCATCCACTCCTCTAATCCTGTCATTAATTCACACAGCTCTATTAACTCTAATGTTTCACTTGCATGTCCCTGAAACAAACATGTGACATGTATAACAAACAATCACAAATGCATGTTTAGTGATAGAGGCAGTTTTGCATGTTTTTTTGTTTTTGTTGTTGTTTTGGATGCTGAAATTGCAGCATTGCATGCAAATAGATGATCATAGATGAACTGTATTTTAACTGACATGTGCTTTTGAATGGCTCGCATGAACTATTCAATCAAGGAAATCTTATAATGATTTAGTTGAGCACGATTCTAACAGCTCATTTATCTGATTGCCGAATCAGTAATTCAATAACATTGTATACTGCTTCATGCTGTACTATTTTATTCCACTTGTATACTTGTATTCTCTTACTTAACCCTGTACCGCTCAGAAGAGTGTCGCATGGTTTTGGGCTATTGCGCTGTTAACAACTGCAATGTCACATGACTGTTAACCAACAGGCATGTTTTCAGTGCGTTCACAGCCCTAAAGCACCCTTGGTTCCCGTTGCTCTACACGAACAGCAGGTGGCGTTAGTGGTTTACACCTGAGATCTGCTGTTGTACAGACTCTTTTGCATTAACTCCCACATCTGCTGACTTTCTGTACATATGTGCTTTGATTTTTTTTTTTTTTTTTTTTTTTTCTTTTTTTCTATTCTAAGCATGGCCTTCATCTGAGTGTATTTGATGCCTTTGGTGTTTTTGGAGAGAATTCAAAAGATTGCAGAAGAAAGTATCTTGTTATTGACTGTATGAGCTGCCAGATGTCAGGTGTTGGAAGAACACAGTTATTATTAAAGACGTGTCTGTCTTTAGCTCCTGTGGTGGTCAGGCAGATGTTAATGTTGTCTGTGAGGGAATTCAGTTCAGTCATTTCACCTAGAACTTCACTACTTCAGTAGAGTCTGACCATCTCTGTTAGATTCGCAAATGAAAATACACAGCGGCACATGCAATTTTAATGTTTCTTCTGTTTACTCTGTTCTTTTCCATTCAAACTTGCTGTAGCCTGAACGATTTTGAGACGTGTCACCTGGCACCACACACAAAAGTTCTGTAACTTTTTAGGAGTTCCCATCATTTTATGGATTTGGTTTTAATTCATTGTTGTTTTTTAATTCACTATTGATTTTTGTTAAATATTATGAATTAAACAGTTGTAAGTTTTCAACTATCATAATAATACGAAATGTCTCACTAAATCAGCATATTAAAGGATCACGTGACACTGAAGACTGGACTAATGGTCGCTGAAAAGATAAGCTTTTCCATCACAAGAATAAAATACACGCACAATATATTAAAATAGAAAATTGTTGTTTTAAATTGTATTATGTCACAATATTACAGGGTTTTTTTATACTGTTTTTAATCAAATAAATGCAGCCTTCGTGGGCATAAGACTTCTTTCAAAAATATTATTTGGTAATGATTCCAAACTTTATGTCCCAGATACACTACCAGACGTCAATTTGAACACAAAATCAGATGAAGAGTGACATAATTTTATTTTTCTAAAATTAATAGAGTATTGTTTTGGCCATTATAATATTCTCATTTCACTTCTCATCAACAAAAATGAAAATAATCTGTTGAATATTAAAGTATTATGCAGTTATTAAAGACACTTCTCCTTATATAGAACCTTTTTTGGCACAAAGCAATCTTTAAAAATGAGTCAATAACACTAGGGTTCTATATATAACTCCATTGAACTTTTTTTCAAAAAGTTTAACTATGCGTGAGCGGGAACCTTTATCAGAGATATATATATATATATATATATATATATATATATATATATATATATATATATATATATAATGTCAGTTTTGAACCAAGTGTAATAAATTACATTTTTGAAAAATGATTATATTTTTGCAATTAGTATTTTAAATTAGTTTGGGATTTAAATTTTTTACAGCTGTTTAGACCAGTGGTTCTTTTTTTCTTCTTTTTGTGAAATGAAAAAAGAAATGAATTCTTCTAATGAATATTTTTGCTATAATTATTGATATATTAAATTATTATATATATATCATTTTTGTGATTCCGGAACATCTTTACATCTTGATTTTATTTTTAGCACTTTTAGATCTATTTAGACTTGAGATCCAATATCATTAAGCCAGCGTCACTTTAGACTTGATGGTGTGCTGGTTAAAGAGCTGGGCTAGAAACCAAAACTTTGTAGGTTTAAATCCTGCAAGGGACGACCCATTAACCTCCGGTTACTCCAGGAGGGATTTTCCCTGTAATAATGTACTGCAAATCAATATTAAATCTAATTAGTAAATTAGATCGTATACTGAAAACCCTGAAAAAGAAAGTGCATTCAGAAAGTATTCAAACCCATTTACCTTTTATGTTGCCGCCTTTATAAATCCTTATTTTTCACATTTAATGTCTATATATAATTACAAAACGAAAAGTTGTGATAACATTGCACATTTATTAAAAGAATTTAATTGAAAGATTTTAGCATAAGGCTGCAACATAACAAAATCTAACAATAAAAACGATGCACTGTTTATTCATATTTTTAATTAGCGTTTTTATTTTAATTTTAGTAATTTTGTGCTTTTGTCATTTTGATTAGTTTTTGTTTTTACTCAATTTAGCCTTGATTTTATTTTAGTCATTTTAAAACATAATCATCTATTATTTATATATAGCCGTTTACGTGACACTGTTTTCAACAAAAACGTTTTATGTGTTCTGACCGTTTATTTACACTACCAGCATTTTGGATGACCTGAAAATGCAAACTTTTGAAAATGGGTTTCAAAGTGCATTTTTGAAAAAGAGACCGTTATCGTGTGACAACGGTGATGTTATGCGCATGTGTATTACGTGTTCAGTCTTTTGGCACATGTTGTTGTTGTTGTTTTTGTGACATCACCAACTACTGGCCTAGCATGCATATATCATATGTTTCGCAGATCTATATGAATGGGGGACCATTTTGACAATGTCGTCTGTACGCAAAATAAAAAAAATTCAGCTTTTAGTACATCGTTTTCGTTTAAATATACCTTTATCTAACAATAACGCAACAAAGCGCACTTTATCTAGACTTACTATTTATACCTCGTCAGTTTAAATCAGCAAGAGGACGTATGCATTGTCTGCTGACGGAAAAGTAGATTTGTTGTTTTCTCTCTCTAACATGGCTCGCTCTATTGATCATGTATGCCCAGCGGCCTCTCACACACCTCATTAGAAGAGTGTGTTCTGCTGAGAGGCTGAGAGGTGTTTGCTAATTGCTGCTTTGCTCGCAAGCTCATTGATCGTATGGATCTGAATAATGGAGGTGTGCTCTAATCCATCCAAAGGTCAGAGGTCAAGCTGGAATGGGCAGTTTGCTTGTTGAGGGCAGAATGAATGGTGCTCCTAAATGATATCCGAGCACTCGATAAGTCAGAGGTTTATTGCAGTGCTGCCCATACGTTCAGATGGCAATTTATCTGTCTGTATTCGTCATCCTGGTGATGTCTGTCGTTCAAGCCTGAAGCAGGTGGTGGTTGCTCACTGCTGATGGCTCTATTGCCTGTAATTCAGTCCAGGCGCTGGCAGAGATTTCTAAATGCATTTCATGTAGGGCAGACTGCTGGGGTCCTTGTGGTTGCGCAGTAATGGACGTAAATGGGCGGCCCTCCCACACACGGTCTCGGCTCTGCTACGTTATCCCTACAGGCGACCGCAACCGCCTCAATTAGCATCCAATCACTACTATCAGAGAGTGGGGGTTTTAAATAAATATATATTTATATATATCTCTTAAACTTCCCCAAAACTGCTCAGTCTGTGTTACTGTACACAGTAAACGGACCAAATTTGCTGACTGTTCATATTTTTATTTTATTTATTTATTTTTTTAACAATAATCTTCCCTCAAAGCACTTATTGTCCAGTTCTGTCTATCACATTGTACAATAAAATGGTCAAACTAATCTACAGACATGGTCAGAAAAACTGTGATTAATGAACTTCATGCAACACACATCTGTTTTCCTATTAATTACACGAAATGAGTTTTCTGAAAGCTACAGTGCACAATTTCTGCATGTCATGTATGATTAGATTAGATTAGATTCAACTTTATTGTCACTGCACATGTAAGGTACAAGGCAACGAAATGCAGTTAGCATCTAACCAGAAGTGCAACAGGCAGTAAAACAGTGCAGAATATACAAAATCTACAATATGTACAACAACTATACAGATAAGTGTTATGGGCATAATTTACAGATTATAAATACTATCAACATGATATACAGATATATAGTGGTGAGGGAGTCGGGCTTGTAATCTGAAGGTTGCAGGTTCGATTCCCACGCCGGCAGGAATTGAAAGAGGGGATTGTGAATAAACGGCTCTCTCTCCACCTTCAATATCATGACTAAGTGCGCTTGAGCAAGACACCTGACCCCTAATTGCTCCCCTTGTAAGTCGCTTTGGATAAAAGCGTCTGCTAAATGATGAAAAATGAAAAAAAAGAAATACAGATAGGTGTACTAGGAACATACTATACAGATAGATTATGTAAAGTGTATGTACACTATATACACAGACATGGTGTATGCATATCAAAACAAAATTATATATCTAAATGCTGAACAGAATTTAGAATAATATATTAAATATAATATAAATTTGGAATAAAGTTGTGCTAAATTGTTATGAAAACATTAAGATGTGCAAATGACTTATTTTTAATTGTGAATATTGTTTAATAAGTTAGTTATTTGATATATTAATTTCATAAATGCTCATTTATGGAGAATTAAGAAATATATAAAATACTGAAATGGTGAATTATATATATATATAGCATGAAAATTAACATATACTAATATAGTATCAAAATGTGTTAATGTTACACTTCATTTTAAGGTGTTGTTGTGTAATTACGCAAATGTACTTGGTAATATTAATGACTATATTGTTGGAATTTGGTTTAGGGTTGTTTATAATTATATTTAATTTATTATTGTTGTTATTATATAAAGTTTATAACACATGCAACAAGGTCACTGTAAAATAGTATTACTGTATTAATGTAATAAAAATACCAATATTATTCCATATTGCTATAAACAAAATAACAATATGTTGTTGGTAATAATAATGCTGAACAATACTACAATAAAAATCATTTTTTGATGACATCATATTATCAATCATGTTATTGCACATCATGTTTTCTGCAAAACATCTGTTAAAGAACTTTAAGTTGCTCATATAAAACATAGTAAATAAGCATGAAAGCCCCGATACAGTTCTCAGATTTTTAGCCTTAAAAATAAAAAAGTGCACTGTACAAAGACAAAACATTTTTAATATACAATGTCGTCGTGTTTGCGTTTTTAAGACATTGTTTGATGTCTGCTATTGTAAAAGATGTTTACATTGTAAATAGACTGTAGTCACGGTTATGAATATGGGACTACTAATACTAAAATACTTGTATTTTATATGTACAATAAGCAGAATAATATCAACAAATGGAGATAAGGTTAGAAAGCATGAAGCTCACCATGTCAGAATGCCTGTTTGTTAGTCAAGATCGAAGCAACGTGTTATACATAAACGGTAAAAATAAACTTTTATCGATTTTGCTTTCGAGCGATTCAAAAGTGCATATTAAATATACAAAACATCTGAGCTGCTTCTTTTCCTTTTAATGGTGGTTTGCAAAGCCACTTGAAGGTGCATACACCTGTGTTACTGCTGACACAAAATAATGGATCAGGCTTATGATGGCCAACACCGATCAGTTTCAAAAAAAAAAAAAAAAATGCTTGAGATTGGCTCGGGACATCCTAAATTACATGTATTAATGCTGACAAATGACCAAAACATATTCACAACACGAAGCACAATAAAATCGCAGTATCAAACTGCAAACGCTGTTACAACAGTGCTTGGCAAGTGAGTTCGGTCTGGCGTATACAAGCCCGATAACATCTTAATCCGGCGTTTGATGGTGACTGCCGTCAGCTACAGTCAGTCGACAGTTCTGCAGATTGAGTGTCGGTCCGTACTGGATAAAGTGGTGATTGAACAGATTGTGTGGCTCTGGATGAAGACCAGCGCACCCTTCAGAACCAGAACTGTCATTCATTTAAGCATCCAAAGGCCTCTTTGGCACGTCTTTCCGATTCACTTAATTCGCTGTTATTAGAGCAGGGGACTGACAGATATCTCTTGGCATGTGGGCTGAAGCCGTGCTGAAAGAAGCAACGGACAACTAATAGTGCCACTCTGTTGTACGTCAATCATTTTCGGCCCCTGGCCCAAATGTTTTTTTGTTTTTTTTTTACCATTTATAAATGGACACAGTGAAACTTCCCATAGTAGGCCTAAGGGAGGACAGCACAAAAAGAGGGACAGACCCTGAGGTAAATGGAGGTTTTAGAAGAAAAGAGGTTATTTGATCCATTTGGCTGCTCATGTAGAATGATGATTTGTGTTTGTGTAACGCTTATGAAGAAGAAAGGTCCTGTGGCATCATTCCTGTATGCGGTCCTACATTCAAAAGTTTGTGGATGGAAATATTTTTTTTGTTTTTGAAAGAAGTTTCTTATGCTCCCTAAAGCTGCATTTATTTTATTAAAACACATACTACAGTTTAAACCGTTTTCTAGAGTAATACATTTTATAATGGAATTATTCTTGTGATGGTAAAGCAGCCATTACTCCAGTCTTCAGTCTCACACGATCCTTCATAAATCATTGATTTTCTGCTCTTATATTCTTATTGCTGCTTAATATTTTCGTGGAGACGTCATTATTTTTTTCAGGATTCTTTGATTTAAAAATAGAAATAAAAAAAATTATTAATTAAAATATTTTGTAACAATATAAATGTATTTACTATCACTTTTGATCAATTTATCGTGTCCTTACTGAATAAAAGTATTGATTTCTTTAGAAATAATAAACTTTTGAAATGTACTGTTGATGTTTGCTGAGTTATGCATTTGAATAAATATTAAAATTTGCACACAACTCCCCCCATTTGAGCTGTCAAGATGAATAATACATCAAATAATGTGACTTGTTGTGAAGAGCTGTGTTATTGCCTTATATTCAATAAACCGGGCAAGAAATCTGCATGAACAGAGTTTAAAATCCCATAAACTTATATTTGAAGAAGGGACCTGAGCTATATCTATAGAAATGGAGACTTGTAGGTGGGCAACTACACATAACAGCATATCAACACACACTAAAGTTTTAATTCACTTTAAAATGGAAATTACCACATGATACAATCGGAGTTAAATTAATAATTAATCCCCCTGATGGTCCTAAGCTTTACAATGGGAAACCCCTGTTTGAAGCTCGATCCATTCATCCATCCATCCATCATAAATGCACTCCACACAGCCCCAGGCTGTTAATAAAGGCTTTCTGAAGTGATTTAATATATTTGTGCAAGAAACATATCCATATTTAACACATTATAAAGTAAAATAAGTGGACAGACTGCATTACATATTCAACTCACGAAAAAACAACTTGTTTCTTAAGTTGAATACGGAAAGGCGTAGGATGTAGCATAAGCGTTTTGAACTGCGAGAGAAGTCACACGGTCTTCCTTAGTTTAATACGGAAGCCGATCTAGCAGAAGCTAGTTATTTTACTTTATAACATGCATAAATATTGATATTTTTATCTTGCTCAAATGCATCGCTTCGCTTCAGAAGGCCTTTATTAACCCCCCGGAGCTGTGTGGAGTACATTTATGATGGATGGATGCACTTTTTTGAGTTTCAAACATAAAAGGTGGTTTCTGTGCACTGCCATTATAGAGCTTTGGAGCATCAGGGTGATTATTAATATAACACTGATTGTGTTCATCAGAAAGAAGAAAGTCATATACGACTTCAATGGCTTGAGGGTGCATAAATCATGTGGTAATTTTCATTTTAAAGTGAACTAATCCTTTAAGCACCTACACTTTAGCAATGATATAGCAATGTCTTGGCAAGTACCCACAACATCATTTTGTTGAATTTTGTTTGTGAAATGACACTAAAATATTGGCGCTTAGTTGCGCTAAATCTTTGTTTATTTGGCCAGCTTGCCCAAGAATACGTTCAAATCGAGCTTCAACAGTGGCAGAAATTTCACAGCATATTTTCAGCCCTCTTCTCTGTTTGCCGTGTAGTATCTGTGTTTTGCAGTTGTCGTTGTGCGTGTAGGACTGTGGGTGTGAGCTGAAATGGAGGACAAGCTTGGTGGGGTTGCTGTTTAAAAACCGTGGCAGTCTATTCCCACACACTGCCCCGCTGGCAGAAGCGATGCGCACATGCACAGCGGGGTAAAGCAGTGGCATAACGCTCAATAGACACGATGCAGTATGGCACGCACAACTGCCGTTTTGATCCGGCCCTCTCCACACGCACAGCCTACAGCGGTACAGAGCCCTTTACCTGAGCACTCTGCTCACACACACATAGAGGCTCTGTGTGTGTGTGTGTGTGTGTGTGATTTTCATTGTATTAAGAGAATTTTATTATTTACAGTATTACAGCTACAAATTGCAATGACTCTAATTGACTCAATGACTTTTTGTTGTCTTGATCTGAAGAGTTCAGATGCAAAAGCCTCTAAGTCCGTCTGACATTTTTCTATTAAATTAGCATTTTTTTATCAGCCCCCTATGTTTAGGTTCAGTAATTTCACTTTAATGGCAACGTAAAGGTTATTAGTCAGTTACTGAAATGCCATACTGAAGGTATTTAACTTTCATCGTCTAAAAACAGCTAAATCTATGTTGACTTTTTTGCAAAAGTCTCTAAGTCCTCCTCTTTGGACAAGACAGTAAACCGTTGCAAAATCACTACTGCCACGTCCGTATCGTATTTAAGTGCTCACAGGGGATCCATGTTCGAAAATAACCTCATCCCACCCTATCTCTCTCCAGTCACTCCTCACTGTTGTTTATGAATCAAGGTAAAAGGCTCAAAAATAAATCACACCATAACCATAATGACACAAAATGACAGCACACTTTATTGGATAACAACAATAAACAGAAGACAAATAGAACTCTTTATACGCCATTTTCACTCATTTCAAAAAATAAATAAAATATATATATATATATATTATATTTAAAATATAATAACCTATATAAAATATTCAATATATTTTTAAAAAAGTACATCAAAAATAAATAAATAAAAAAGAATAAATAAATAACTGTTAAAGGTGTACTGTTAAGCAAGTTGTGCATTTAGAAGTGCTTTAAGTCAGATAACATTAAACTGATGTTAGTCGAATCTAAACTATCCACTGTCATAAAATGTGCATTTCTAGTATAAATTAAACCTCTTGTTTTGTTAAAAATCTCTTTAAACAGGATAAAACCTTACAGCTCAAAAGTTGAGTGCC
Organism: Opsariichthys bidens; assembly: GCA_037194245.1. Classification (NCBI taxonomy): domain Eukaryota; kingdom Metazoa; phylum Chordata; class Actinopteri; order Cypriniformes; family Xenocyprididae; genus Opsariichthys; species Opsariichthys bidens. Next base: position 13,559,244 of record CM074302.1, read on the forward strand.
AGATCATATGCACACCATCATTCATCTTGAAATCGCTTCTCCTGATTGGTTTTTTTTAAACTTAGAGGTGTTTCCTGGCGTTTAGAGTTTTCTGCCAACGAATTTAGCAGGTTTGTCGTGAAAGTATTTGAACATATACTGTGTGCAGAGAGCATTCACTCAATATCATTATCTCATTTTTGACAAAGGTGGCGTTTAGTAGCTGTTGAATCTGAAGTCTTCATATGTTACTTTAAAAGTACATAATTCATTTCATACATCCAGTCACTTGAATACACCCCTTCCATGATGAAGAAAAAGAAACCGAACATGAATGATATCATAGAAAGGACTCCTGCAGACCCTCTTGACTGTCTGTCAAGGTAAATAAGTCTCTTAATATATAGATAGTTTGACCTTTTTAACAAGGCAGTTTTTTCATGTTGTAAAATGTCATATGGGTCGGTATAAAATGTCATGTGGTTTAACTCCCCCCAAAAATTATATTTTATTAAAAAAAATTTTTTTTTAAATTAAAAAAAATTCATTTTATTTATAAAATGAGTAAATTCATGATATTTGTAAAAAAAAAAAATAAATAAATAAGCTACTGATATTAGTTCAAAGTTAGTTCAAGTTATAAGATGTCATGTGGTTTGACTCCTCAAAAACATGACAATATTTATAAAATAAGGAAATGCGTAACGTTCGTATTATTAGTTTCGAAAATATTTATTTTAGATCTTAAAATGTCATATTGTTCGGTTAGAAAATGTCATCCCCAAAAACGGAATGAGATTTATAAAACAAGAAATTCAAAAAAGAAAAAAATTCTGAAACTAATTCAGGGAAAATGAGTTATTCATAAAATGTCACATGCTTCATTTGTAAAATGTAAAATAACAAATTTAGTTATATTTATGAAGTAGTATTCATGATACTTGTAAAAGAAAAATCTGAAATTAGTTCAGGAAAAGGCAGTTCTGGTTATAAAATGTTATGTGTTTGTCTCCCTATAATATTTATAACATTATTAAATTTATAATAATTCATAATATTTATGAAACAATTTGTCAGGATATTTGTTAAAAAAAAAAAAATACAAAATTTTTACAAATATGCCAGTGAGACATTTCTATTACCCACCGAAAAAGTTTAACCTCTTTTAAAGTCAATTTCTATAATTAAAATTCAAAATAGCCCCCTTTCTATTGCACCACATTGATCTGGTCAAGTTTCTATTCAACATCTCTTACAGTGTGTCACATCACTGAAGTCGGATGAGTTCAGCACTGGCCATCTCAGACCTGCTGATTGACGTCTGGCATGCGGTGGTGTCTGTAGTTTCATGGACGTCCTTTTAGCCCAGCTGTAGGTGTTTTTCTGTTCTTCCAGGTTGCTCCCTGTTATCTGTGTGTTCCAGACGAGCCTGTTCCATACAGTGACGCCTGCCACACGGAAAGCTATTTCCAGACCCATAAATCTTTACATACACAAGTACTGTATGCCCAATGATGGGTGAGAGACAGTGATGTGATGTGTGTTCTCTTTATATTAAGGCATGAGACTGGGGATCGTATACCATGACAGACATGATGCAGACGCAGAGCGCTTGGCACATTTTGAAGGAAGTCTATAAATATCCTGCCAAAGGCTTTTCTTTGCAAAGAGTAGCAGCTTCCTGTGAAAGGACAGTGTGAAATGGTCAGCGTGAGATTGTGTGATTCTTTCGTCAGGTTTTCCTCCAGGGTGTCAATATTCTTTACAGAGACGAGATGTAGCACATCAATAAATAATAATGTTGATGCAAAGGATTGCAAAGACTGCAGCAACTACGGAAGTTTTATTAAGGTATAAAGTTATGTTTTGTCAAATTGTTGGCTAATTCACAACAATTAGCCAAATGCATGAAATATATTTTCGAACAATCTGTGATGGGTATGTTTAGGGGAAGAGTCAGGGTTTGACCTTCATGCTTTAATTTTTTTTTTCTCTAATATTCATACAAACTCATATGAAATCATAACTTGCGTTCTTCCGTGAAAAATTTATCAGTGCATGTATTACAAAGAAACGATGAATACATAAATAAAAGAAAAAAATAATGTATTTGTATTACTTTGGTATATATTTTATAATTAATTTAACCATTTTTAAATTTTATACTTTCCGCACCACCATATCTTCCGTATTTCAATAAACAGATAGTTTTAAACTTGCACTATTGGTTAAGACAGAAGTTGATTATTGATATATGGCTGTTCAAACAGAAAATCTGACGATGTGTTGGTTGGACAGTTTTGTTGACACACTAGTTCCTGCTAAATTTTGTCATGCACTGCATGAAACACTGCATTGAAACATTGATGAAAGATGATCGGTCATTCAATTGAAATATCACACTTCACATTCTTGAGATCTCTCTTTTTCTATTAGAAAATGTCTTCTGCTTTTTTTCACTTTTCTGTGAAACTAAAAAATGTTCACACACACACACACTCCCTGCACCTGTCTTTTCTGTCAAGCCGCAGACAAAAGCACAGTAATTGATCTGATTTTAAAATGTCATCTCAAATGTCACTGTCGTTAATTATCAATACTTCAATAAATCTGTTTGAAATGTCATAAACTGGCTTTCGTTCTCTTCCGATGGTGTGTTAGATAACGGTTTGCCCGGCCCAAATCAACGTCTCTCGTGTTGTCAAACTGAGTTTGCTAGTACGATAACCTTTTACGACTCTGATAACAGCTGGTTTAATCGCAGTTCCATCTCAGACCTTTACAGGTGAATCTCATGAAACCCGTCCAAAACAAATTTGAGTCTTGAATAAGACTTTTTTGACAGAATTCTCATGGCATTTAAAGGGTTAGTTCACCCAAAAATGAAGATTCTGTCATTTATTACTCGCCTCCGTGTCGTCCCACATCCGTAAGACCTTCGTTCATTGTCAGAACATAAATTAAGATGTTTTTGACGAAATCTGAAAGGTTTCTGTCTCTCTATAGAGATTCCAACGGAACTACCTCTCCAAGGTCTAGAGAGATAGGAAAGAGCATTATTAAAATAATCCATCTGCGGCGTGAGTGCTTCGTTTGTGCTAAAAATGTTATAACACTATTTTATAATATTATTTCAAAATAATATTATCCAAAGCATGTTCACGCAACAGTGCCAGCTCTCGCGTGAACAAAATGCATGTGTCGCAAAATCTGCATCTGTAAGTAAGTGGCGGATTATATTTTTTTGCGTCGCTTCATACAATAGAGTTTAAGTCACATGGAGTCATTTAAGGATGTCTTTTTCCTACCTCTCTGGACCTTGAAGTGGTCGTTGCATTGGATCTCTATGGAGAGACAGAAACCTCTCAGTTTTTATCAAAAACATCTTAACTTGAGTTCTGAGTTCTGAAGAAGGTCTTACGGATGTGGAACAACACCAGGGTGAGTGATCAAATTATAATTTTTGGGTGAGCTAACCCTTTAATTACAAGAAAGATTCTCTACATTGTGGTAGTATTTGTTGTACTGCCTTTTATTCTGAATTTATTAGAAAGTAATTGTAGATTAGTAATTAAAGGGTTAGTTCACCATCATGTTGCTCCAAAGACATCGAAAAACTAATCTGTATGAATATGAGTGGTTTAATCCAAATTGACTGAAGAAACATGATTGCTTTATATGATGAACAGATTTAATTTAAGGCTTTTATTCGCATATTAACATTGATCAACGACCATAAAACAGAAGCTCATCCTCTTGTGGAAGCTCAAACGTGCTGCGTAACACACGAGAATGAGAATAATGGAAATGAGATGTTTTACATTATTATTGAGAATAATGGAAAACATTCAAAAATGCTTAAGGTAAATGTCTCGATTCAGCACTGTAATGCTCATTAAAAAAATCACAAAAAAAATATCTTGCAATATAATATCTTTCAATATAATAGAAAAATCCACTTGTAAATCTCTTTAACATGATTTAACCTTAGCTATATTTCTCTCTCGGGCTGGCGGAAACTTTCTAAAAGAATGAATAAATTCAGAATCATGAAGCTTTATAAATCCTTTTCAATATTGAATGTGTCATTTCTTTCAGATTTGCCTTTTCTGTTTCCCATAATGCACATTTAGACAGGGAAAGCATTGACCTCCCTTTCTCTCATGATCCATTTATCATTGTGTCCACATCAAATATAGAAAATGTTTTCCTGCCTTGCATTATGGGAATTAATGCCGAGTTGATTTTCCACAATTGGTTGTGAAGAGCGGTTAATATAATAAGTAATGACAGAGTGCTAAAGTTACTCATTTGAAAATCTCTGGCAACACAATGCGCTGTCTGTGCTCGACAGTCACGCTGTCCTCTGTGTGGGTTGTGATGACACGACCGGCTCTCCGAGAGTCCCACGTCGGCCACGTTCGTTAGTGTAATACGGTTGACCTCACACTCAATGCAAAGCACAATTACTCATTCATGCCTTCTCTAAATACTTCCTACAGGTGTGTGCCTTTCAAGCTGAAGGACAGCAATGAACAACAATTACAATATTTTCTAGTAAATTTAGAATAGAGTGTTCAATATAACGTTAAAATTAAACTCAACAAATTGAGTTAGAGGAGCTTAATTTCGCAACAAACAAGTTGATTACTCAAAAAAGTTGTTCCAAATATATTAAACCTGGGAAACATTATTATATTCGCACATCAGAGCCACAGGGCACAGAATACGTAATCGTCACAGTGGTAGTTCAAAGGTTAACCAGCTGGAAATAACTTTTCCGAGCTCTTTTGAAAAATTCAAAACGCTCTCTGCTCAAAGTAGTGTTTTCAAACATTTTCTAAAAGTTCACTGGAAAATGTTCATCATTTTACTGCACATGTGCATAAAGTGTAATAAAAAGCTCACTAAGATGATACAGGGAGTCCAGACGCAAGTTCCCACGCAATTTCTGGCACAATCATTTTGTTGGCACGATATGTCGGCACTCGGTGCATTCAGGTCGCACTCAATTGCCATTCCATGTATGAGGTGAAATGGAATTGCCCTAATGTTTTGCTGCAGAACAGCAATTGCGAGTAAAATTTTGTCATTTTTGAGAGAATTTAATATGAAGATTGTGCAAGTAACATCTGTGAAAGTGAATAGACAGTTCAAAGCACAATGCCAAAACTGCGCTGTCAGACTAATCCAGAGCTTCTTGTGAGAACGTCTTCGAGAAGATTTGTTTTCTCTGAACAAAAACATCATCAGTGGGGATGTTTTCAAAAGTGCCCAGGTTACTGTAGATGTAGCCTTAATTTCAACATTTATTCTCTTTATCCAGTCCTATGCAAAGCATGCTGGGAATTAGAAATCCACTGCCCAATTTTAAGTCATCAAGACAAATAATTCATTTATTTATGTTGTGGTAATAGGTTCCCTGAATTTTTAGATTGTAGAAAACTGGAGCTTTGAGTAGTTTTCAGGGACACGGTTTACTTTGCATGATGAAATTCTCGATAGATTTCTCCCTAAACAGATTTTTCAACGTGTTGTAGTTTATTGATCTTTGGCACATGAGTTCGTCATGTTGATCAAAACACGGAGCAGCTTGGTTTGGCAGCGTCCTCTGTGTGGGCGGTGCTTCGTACTTCGCTACGCTGTGTGCTTGCTTTTTTAGTTATTAGGGGTTGGTTCAAACTTTGTTAGCAAACACCACTAAGTAATGGAGAAAACAAAGATTGCAGATACTGAGGCAGAGTTCTGGATTTTAAATGCTTTACCAAAACAAACCTTTTTCCCCCAAACGCCCCCTCTTCACCGTGTTTTGTGAGCACAGCTGGCATTCGAAGAGATGCGCACCAAGCAATGCATTGCTGGAATCGTGATTTCCTAATCCAGCCCTACAGTTATTCACTGAATGTGCTTTTCCCCCTGCTTCAGTCCAGTCTAAACCCAGCAGTGCTTTTCTTTTGTCAATCTCTTCTTTTCCAGCTTTGTCCCACATGCCCTGGCATTTTCATGACACTCTTGATGTCACTGTGGTCCTCATGCTTCGTTTTTGGCCTCCGCTTGCACTTTGTTGCTTCGACATTTCCATTGCCGCTTTATGAGAGTAACTGTTGTTGAAGCTCCCAGGTTGCTTTGATTAGATATGCTCTTCTCGTCCACCAGCTTATGGGCGGAGCGATGACTGGCAGGCTTATGAGTTCAAGTTCAACCTGGATTATTTCGGCTCAGAATCCAGTCGGACTCATCCCTGCTGAGTTCCCTGTGTGCTGGGATCTGGAAGATCGTGAAAAACCTCTTGTATTACTTTTTTGAGGGGGTTTTCGTCTTAACCAGATTTGACTCTGGATATCACATGATCAGCCAACACAGTGCAAAAATTCAGTCTGAAGGTTTCATGTTCTCTGGTTAATTCACTCCACAAAACCCATTGTGGGCAGGAGAAATGTGTGCCCTGTGCCTCTCAGCTTGTGCAGTTTTGGTTTTGTGGATGAGAAGATGTTGCTCAACCTGTTTATTTTGGCATCTACCTACAATTCCTTTCAAAAGTTTAAAGTCAGTAAGATATATATATATGCATATATATGAGAGAGAGTGAGAGATATTTCTGAAGGATCATGTGAGACTGAAGTAATGGCTGATTAAAATTATAGTATTATTTTTTGATGTTTTTGATCAACTAAATGCATCCTTGGTGAGCATAAGAAACTTTTTTTTACTAACCCCAAGTTTTTGCACTGTTTTTCTCCTGCCAAGCATGATCCGGTCAGAACCAGAACACAACTGTAGATCACTGTCTTAGAGTATGGTCTGAACTTGATGATCTGACATTGATTCAACCCTCCATCCATACTAATAATTCATATTGTAAATGTGTCCGGTCTTGTAAATGTTGTATTGCTGAAAGGAGGAACTTGATAAAGAGAGACCATTAAAATGATTTTGTTCATTGGTAAACTTTGAAAGAATTCCGTTTTTCATAAACTTTTGAAATGTATTTTGAAAATGCTACCTTTCAGAACTCAAAATGATTTCCCAAAAGTCTTCCAGGAATTTCCAACTAAACCTCTACTGTCGTTGTCAAGTTGACTCCTTTCAACCAAAAAAAAAAAGAATGGAAGTATTTCATGCACATATTCATTTTAATACTTGTCCTCTTTCTGAATTCTAGACTTTGACTACAATTACTTCTGGTTTTGGAGTCGTTTTGTGGATTACCTGCAGTGTGTGTTGGCTTTCACGCTGCTGGCCGCCTACGTGACGTATCTGCTACTGGACTCGGTTCTGTTTGTAGAGACCCTGGGTTTTCTTGCCGTATTCACGGAGGCCATGCTGGGAACACCACAGCTTTATTGCAACTACCAGAACAAATCTACTGAAGGAATGAGGTTTGTACTGCTAATGTTGTTGGTCTAAGAAGAAGGGTTCATCAGAAGTTTTTGAGTGAAATAATAGTTTCACCTAGAAGTTTGTCTTCCTGAAGACCACATTTATTATGAATTGGTGTTGGGGTTTAACATTCTTTACACGTTATTTATAGAAACGAATAAAGAAGTTGATTAAAGAAACAAATAAAATGGTTTCCTGAACGTGATGCCCCAAACTCATGCCATTGGTTTAGCCAATTTTCCTGTGTTGGCCAAGTTGGGATTCTCCAACAGAGCAATATTGTTTTTCTTATATATATATATATACTTTGAGCTGGAAATGAACTTATTCACTCTTACCCTGTTAGCGTTTTACTTTTAAGTGTTCAGAAGTTGTCAAAGACCTCGTCCAGATCGGATTCAGAGCATATGATCAAAACATAGAGTAGATCGAGTCCATCAACACCCCAAAGTTTGCTCAGTCGTATACCCATCTGTGGGTTTCAACATTTTTTTCTCTGCTGTAACATTATGCAGTTTTGATTTATATGCTGTTGAATGTTTGATGATCATGTTAGCTTGTTGTGTGTAAGCAATATCGCTCCTTTTTGTTTATGCAGATCTTTTTCTTTGCTTGATTTTGGATTCAGAGATGCCGTGCTATTTCAGAAGATCCTTGACAGTGCCCCTTACCATATTACAGTGAAAACATCGAATGATGAAATAACTTGTCAATGGAAGCGTTTTTTCATAAATGACAAAAAATTCAGTGGCAGGGAACGAGTTAAAGGGTTAATTGTCCTAAAAACGAAAATTCTGTCATTAATTACTCACCCATTCACTATTACCACGACACAAGCATACATAATTGGGGCTTAATATTTTGTAAATTTTAAAAATATAATTTTTATATAATATATATATATATATATATATATATATATATATATATATATATATATATATATATATAATTTTTTTTTTTTTTTTTTTTTTGCACAAACAAAGCACTTGTCACTTCATAAAATTGAGGCTAAACCAGTTGAGTCACATGGATTACTTTAATGATGCCTTTACCACCTTTCTGGGGCTTGAAAGTGGTAGTTGCGTAGGCTGTCAATGGAGGGATGGAAAGCTCTCGGATTTCATTAAAAAGATCTTCATTTGTGCTGTGTGAAGATGAACAAATATGTATGGGTTTCGAATGACAAGAGAGTGAGTAAATTGACAGAATTTTCCTTTTTGAGTGAACGAACCCGTTAATGGCTTACTTATAGTGGATATTGATACAAATCAGTGTATATACACCAAAGTATTGTTACTCATTTCATATTCAAAGCAAATTTTTACATACTCATAAAGGCACTGAATTAAGAGGCCCATTTTACTCTTACTATGAATAATTTCTTTCTTTTTTTTTTCTGTTGGACCTCGTAATTTTAAATCAAAATGTATTTTGGGGAAATGACAGACAAGCTTGCATTTAGATCTGCCTTCCTCCAATCAACAACTGATCCATAAAGCCAAATCCCACCCACATTTTTTCCTTTTTGGATAATACATCACACTTAGATGTATGTCATAATACAGAATAAAATATCTCACTACTTCCATTTCATTGTGATTTTAAATATAAGACTCAAATAGGCTGGAAATTAAAAAAATTGTGACAACCTTGACTAACACTATTAGCGGACCTCAGGAGGAAAGAAATAAGTCACTTAAAAAAAATTATGATATGACCACTTTGACATTTTAACTTTCACTCAGTCTTGCTCTAGTGAGTGAGCACAGAAGCCTCCACTGCTCTAGTCCTTGAGCAGAGGAATATGGGAAGTGATATGTGGCGGCACAGTCACTCCTTGATGTTTACTAGTCAGACTTCCTGCTCAACTGGTTTATGGAACACTGTTGCTAAGCTACGGGAATCCGATATATAGTAGATACCTTACACATTAACAGGATTAGTGGACTTATTGTTTTTATTTATTTATTTATTTATTATTTTGCTTTCATAGATTGTATGACCACAAATTAAACTGAAAATTAAGCAATAAAATGTTAAAGTGGCAGAAAGTGAACTCAAAATAAATGAATCATACAAATAGTAATCCGGTAATTTTTCATAGACTGTTAGATTGTGTAAGATGCATTGTATGTATGCGAGAGGCGTCTTATCTTGCATAACCTTTTGAGAGATGCAGTTTTTGTGCTGTAAAGACACATCCTGTCAGTGTGACTTAGTGTGTTTGGTAGCGTATCACACTGTGAGATGCCATCCTGTGCTCTGTTCTTCTCTCTCTCTCTCTCTGTGTGTGTGTGTGTGTGTGTGTGTGTCCATTCACCCGCACTGATTTGATGGCACAGGCGGGTAGCTGCCACTGGCATCATGCCAGGCTGACAAGATAAGGGTTGCTGCCTTCTGTGTGTGTGTGTGTCTATTTAAACATCTGTGCAACCCTGCCGTGTATTGCTGTCTATGCATGTATCTGTGTGTATGCAAACAGGGTTATTTGGATATGCTTATGTATTTTTAAATTGAAGTTTGCTGTGTTGTGGGTGAGTGTGTATGTAGATTTGGATGTGGGGGTATTTTAGAAAGGGGGATAAAAACAGAGGAAGGGTAAGAAAATTGTATGTATATAAATATACTATTGTTCAAAAGTTTGGAAAAGTTTTTGAAAGAAGTCTTTTTATGTTCAGCATTTGTTATCAAAAATACAGTAATATTGTGACATATTGTTCCAAATTTAAAATAACATTTTCCTATTTGAATATGCATTTAAAATGCGATTTATTCCTGCGATGACAGCTGAATTATCAAGTCATTTAGTCTTCAGTGTCACATGATCATTCTAATATGCTGATTTGCTGCTCAAGAAACATTTTTTTATAATCAAAGTTGAAAAGAGTTGTGCTGCTTAATATTTTTGAGGAAACGAAAATGAAAATACAAGAGACCTTTATGGAAACGCAATACATTTTTTTCAGGATTATTTAAATGGAACAGCATTTTTAAAAATAAATATGTTTAGTAAAGATGTTAAAATGTTATAAACAAAGAAAAAAAAAAAAACATTTTTGTCCGAAACCTTTGTATGGAATATTAAAAATTTTGCATTATGTTAGTTTCATGTCGTATCCCTCCATACTGCATACTGAAAATCACATAAAAAAATTTTTTTTTTGCTCACCCATAATAAAACAATTCAACTCTCCCTGGTGGGATTTATTGGGATCTATCTGTTGTATTATCAGCGTCAGTGTTTATTTACAATAATAACTGACTGGCTGCACATCATTCGGCTTATTACCTGACTACTAACCAAATAAATCGGTACGTCTGCAATAAGTACACACTACTGTCTCAACACAACGAAATGTGCATAATCATTTTAGTATGATTCAAAACGCATACTCTGTGACTGATGCAATCCTTGTCTTGGAATAGGCTACACAAGTTTGTTCATTCCAGTTTACAGTTGGAATGTTGTTGTTTATCTTCAAGTTATTTTCAAGATTGTCGCTGTCATTATATTAGTCTCACAAAAATAAGATTCAAACTCAAATTAAACTATTCTAATATTGTATAAAAACAATAATCAGTATGTGAGATAATCATTGAGCTGTCGGCTACAATGTCCCAGAAACCATTGCAAAAATAGAATCCACTGTCGCTCGCATATCGCCACTGCAGCTGGTTAAGATATGGTAAAACTCAAATCCTTTCCATGACTTTGTGCAAGTCTGAAAATGATATTTTAATCTACATAATAGGTTTATCGAAAAAGTAAAACCATGTTTTCAGAGATATATATGTTTGGCAGTAAATTTTAGGATGAAGCGTGTATGCACACTAATCGAAGTGGTAATGAGCTGCTGCAATGAACAGTTTTACAGATTATGTGCCTTTGCATCGCCAGAGACCTTCAGAAATCATCTGACTTAAGGACAACTTTTATTGCACTCTTGTGCTGCTTTTATCTTGTTTATGTTCCCTGAATGTCACATTGATTGAACCTAGAGTAATTTATGTTACTTGCACTTGTATGGGAAACGGTCATATCAGATTCAGTGTTCTGCGCTGGCCCACCACAATCACAGATGATTCATCTTCTGGAGACTGCCTTTATTACAAGACTAAATTGAATTAGTTTTTTTTTTTTTTTTTTTCTTCATCCCTGTACTGAACAAAACAAATGGTAGGTTTTTTCCATCTTTTTCCCAGTCTTGTTTTTTCCCCTTTAATTTAATTTAATTTAATATTTTTCTCTCTTTTCCTAAATGTTCAGCCATTTATTTATTTATTTATTTTATTTTATTTCGGTTTTGTTTAGCTTTGCTTTTGTTCAGTTTTTTTTTTTTTGAAAGGCTGAAGGAAAACAATGGTTATAGGAAAGAAAAACATTTTATTTATTTATAATATTTATTATTAACCACCATTGTTATTTGTCTTGTGGTGGTTTTTGTTTTGTGTTGTTTAGCTCTTCAGCCATTATTAGTTTTTGTTTTGTTTAGCTCTTCAGCCATTATTAGTTTTTGTTTTGCTCTTCGGCCATTATTAGTTTTTGTTTAGCTCTTCGGCCATTATTAGTTTTTGTTTAGCTCTTCAGCCATTATTAGTTTTTGTTTAGCTCTTCAGCCATTATTAGTTTTTGTTTAGCTCTTCAGCCATTATTAGTTTTGTTTTGTTTAGCTCTTCAGCCATTATTAGTTTTGTTTTGTTTAGCTCTTCAGCCATTGTTAGTTTTTGTTTAGCTCTTCGGCCATTGTTAGTTTTTGTTTAGCTCTTCAGCCATTGTTAGTTTTTATTTAGCTCTTCGGCCATTATTAGTTTTTGTTTTGTTTAGCTCTTCGGCCATTATTAGTTTTTGTTTAGCTCTTCGGCCATTATTAGTTTTTGTTTTGTTTAGCTCTTCGGCCATTATTAGTTTTTGTTTAGCTCTTCAGCCATTATTAGTTTTTGTTTAGCTCTTCGGCCATTATTAGTTTTTGTTTAGCTCTTCGGCCATTATTAGTTTTTGTTTAGCTCTTCAGCCATTATTAGTTTTGTTTTGTTTAGCTCTTCAGCCATTGTTAGTTTTTGTTTAGCTCTTCGGCCATTGTTAATTTTTGTTTAGCTCTTCAGCCATTGTTAGTTTTTATTTAGCTCTTCGGCCATTATTAGTTTTTGTTTTGTTTAGCTCTTCGGCCATTATTAGTTTTTATTTAGCTCTTTGGCCATTATTAGTTTTTGTTTAGCTCTTCGGCCATTATTAGTTTTTGTTTAGCTCTTCGGCCATTGTTAGTTTTTGTTTTGCTCTTCGGCCATTATTAGTTTTTGTTTAGCTCTTCGGCCATTATTAGTTTTTGTTTAGCTCTTCAGCCATTATTAGTTTTTGTTTAGCTCTTCGGCCATTATTAGTTTTTGTTTAGCTTAGTTAGTTTTAGTTTAGCTTGTTAGTTTTAGTTTTTGTTTCATTATTAGTTTTTGTTTAGCTCTTCAGCCATTATTAGTTTTTGTTTAGCTCTTCAGCCATTATTAGTTTTTGTTTTGCTCTTCGGCCATTGTTAGTTTTTGTTTTGCTCTTCGGCCATTATTAGTTTTTGTTTAGCTCTTCGGCCATTATTAGTTTTTGTTTAGCTCTTCAGCCATTATTAGTTTTTGTTTAGCTCTTCGGCCATTATTAGTTTTTGTTTTGTTTAGCTCTTCGGCCATTATTAGTTTTTGTTTAGCTCTTCAGCAATTATTAGTTTTTGTTTTGCTCTTCAGCCATTATTAGTTTTTGTTTAGCTCTTCGGCCATTGTTAATTTTTGTTTAGCTCTTCAGCCATTGTTAGTTTTTATTTAGCTCTTCAGCCATTATTAGTTTTTGTTTAGCTCCTCAGCCATTGTTAGTTTTTGTTTAGCTCTTCGGCCATTGTTAATTTTTGTTTAGCTCTTCAGCCATTGTTAGTTTTTGTTTAGCTCTTCAGCCATTGTTAGTTTTTGTTTAGCTCTTCTGCCATTATTAGTTGTTGTTTTGTTTAGCTCTTCAGCCATTATTAGTTTTTGTTTTGTTTAGCTTCCAGCCATTGTTTGTTTTTGTATTTGTTGTTTAGCTCTTCAGCCATTGTTAGTTTTTGTATTGTTTAGCTTCCAGCCACTGTTTGTTTTTGTTTGTTGTTTAACTCTTCAGAAATTGTTAGTTTTTGTGTTGTTTAGCTCTTCAGACATTGTTAGTTTTTGTTTAGCTCTTCAGCCATTATTAGTTTTTGTTTAGCTCTTCAGCCATTATTAGTTTTGTTTTGTTTAGCTCTTCAGCCATTATTAGTTTTGTTTTGTTTAGCTCTTCAGCCATTGTTAGTTTTTGTTTAGCTCTTCGGCCATTGTTAGTTTTTGTTTAGCTCTTCAGCCATTGTTAGTTTTTATTTAGCTCTTCGGCCATTATTAGTTTTTGTTTTGTTTAGCTCTTCGGCCATTATTAGTTTTTGTTTAGCTCTTCGGCCATTATTAGTTTTTGTTTTGTTTAGCTCTTCGGCCATTATTAGTTTTTGTTTAGCTCTTCAGCCATTATTAGTTTTTGTTTAGCTCTTCGGCCATTATTAGTTTTTGTTTAGCTCTTCGGCCATTATTAGTTTTTGTTTAGCTCTTCAGCCATTATTAGTTTTGTTTTGTTTAGCTCTTCAGCCATTGTTAGTTTTTGTTTAGCTCTTCGGCCATTGTTAATTTTTGTTTAGCTCTTCAGCCATTGTTAGTTTTTATTTAGCTCTTCGGCCATTATTAGTTTTTGTTTTGTTTAGCTCTTCGGCCATTATTAGTTTTTATTTAGCTCTTTGGCCATTATTAGTTTTTGTTTAGCTCTTCGGCCATTATTAGTTTTTGTTTAGCTCTTCGGCCATTGTTAGTTTTTGTTTTGCTCTTCGGCCATTATTAGTTTTTGTTTAGCTCTTCGGCCATTATTAGTTTTTGTTTAGCTCTTCAGCCATTATTAGTTTTTGTTTAGCTCTTCGGCCATTATTAGTTTTTGTTTAGCTTAGTTAGTTTTAGTTTAGCTTGTTAGTTTTAGTTTTTGTTTCATTATTAGTTTTTGTTTAGCTCTTCAGCCATTATTAGTTTTTGTTTAGCTCTTCGGCCATTATTAGTTTTTGTTTAGCTCTTCAGCCATTATTAGTTTTTGTTTTGCTCTTCGGCCATTGTTAGTTTTTGTTTTGCTCTTCGGCCATTATTAGTTTTTGTTTAGCTCTTCGGCCATTATTAGTTTTTGTTTAGCTCTTCAGCCATTATTAGTTTTTGTTTAGCTCTTCGGCCATTATTAGTTTTTGTTTTGTTTAGCTCTTCGGCCATTATTAGTTTTTGTTTAGCTCTTCAGCAATTATTAGTTTTTGTTTTGCTCTTCAGCCATTATTAGTTTTTGTTTAGCTCTTCGGCCATTATTAGTTTTTGTTTAGCTCTTCGGCCATTATTAGTTTTTGTTTAGCTCTTCGGCCATTATTAGTTTTTGTTTAGCTCTTCGGCCATTATTAGTTTTGTTTAGCTTAGTTAGTTTTAGTTTAGCTTGTTAGTTTTAGTTTTTGTTTCATTATTAATTTTTGTTTAGCTCTTCAGCCATTATTAGTTTTGTTTTTTTAGCTCTTCAGCCATTGTTAGTTTTTGTTTAGCTCTTCGGCCATTGTTAATTTTTGTTTAGCTCTTCAGCCATTGTTAGTTTTTATTTAGCTCTTCAGCCATTATTAGTTTTTGTTTAGCTCCTCAGCCATTGTTAGTTTTTGTTTAGCTCTTCGGCCATTGTTAATTTTTGTTTAGCTCTTCAGCCATTGTTAGTTTTTGTTTAGCTCTTCAGCCATTGTTAGTTTTTGTTTAGCTCTTCTGCCATTATTAGTTGTTGTTTTGTTTAGCTCTTCAGCCATTATTAGTTTTTGTTTTGTTTAGCTTCCAGCCATTGTTTGTTTTTGTATTTGTTGTTTAGCTCTTCAGCCATTGTTAGTTTTTGTATTGTTTAGCTTCCAGCCACTGTTTGTTTTTGTGTTTGTTGTTTAACTCTTCAGAAATTGTTAGTTTTTGTGTTGTTTAGCTCTTCAGACATTGTTAGTTTTTGTGTTTGTTGTTTAGCTCTTCAGACATTTAGTTTTTGTGTTGTTCAGGTCTTAAGCCATTATTAGTTGCTTCATAGTGAATTTTTTTTTGTCAGTTAACTGTTGCTGTGAATGAACCTCTGGCCTCATGTGACTCTGTTTTGCTGTC
The DNA here is from genome assembly GCA_037194245.1 of Opsariichthys bidens. Taxonomy (NCBI): domain Eukaryota; kingdom Metazoa; phylum Chordata; class Actinopteri; order Cypriniformes; family Xenocyprididae; genus Opsariichthys; species Opsariichthys bidens. Next base: position 13,574,784 of record CM074302.1, read on the forward strand.
CATCAGTCGAATGTTAATGAATCGCAATGGGAAGGAAAGTGGTGACCCCCACAGCAAAGTTCATTGTCAGAGTCCTGTTAGTTGGAGTTTGAGAGCCCCCAGTGCCTTATTTAGCCATCTGAATTATCTCATGATCGCCGTGCAATTGTACCCAACTCTTATTTTATATATATATTTACTGAGCTGCAAGCTGGTTTGTACCCACGGGCTGTAAACAAACCATTCATTAATTTGCGCCTTCCTGTAGATTTGAGCCTTTAGTCAGGTGCTGGGTGATTTGAACGCTCCCACAAAAGGAAGTTGCCCTCCGTGCTTCTGTCAGGAGAAACTGTGCAGGACAGCAGTATTTCACAGCGGTGTGTTTGTGTTGACTGTTTTATGCTGAACACCCTGTTTCTCTGGCTGCATGTTCGGTGGCATGTTCATGCCGACATCTAACGCGTATGATATAAAAGTGTTTGAATAATTATAGTGGTTGCAAAGTTTGTTTTTTATTTTAAGTTTTGTTCATTTTTTTATTGTTTTGTTTGAAAGGCTGTGAAAAGGAAACAACTTTGTTTGCAAACTTTTGCGGTTAATTTTTTACTGTTTTGTTTAGACAATCAGTTTTGTGTGAAGCATTAATATTTTTTTTTAACTTAAAATTCACTTCTGATATTTACACTCCACTGTCACAGATTTTTTTTTTTTTTTTACTGTGGCTGGCTAACTGTGCATATCTGTAAGATGGTGTGTTCTAAGTGGGTAATTTGTCGAAAAGAATAAAATTCAGAGTGAACTAAACTTTGCGATCAGAAAAGGGGTCAAAAGTCTGAGATAGAGGCAATGGGATCTGACTGAAATCTATATTTAAAAAAAAAAAAGAATCCCTAGATGGGGCTTTTACAAAATTTTAAGTAATTTTGCACTCGGTGTATGGGGATATTTTATCATCTCTGATGCGTGAATCGCGAAATATTGCCCACAAGTAAAACATTAGCAGAAAATGGAAGGCAAGCAGTCAAAACATCAGTGTGATTAGATCCATCAAATATGGGGAAATTGATTTAATCAAATTATTGCAGAATTCAGTTACATTTCTTATGAGTTTTGATGCAGATTGAGAAATATAGAATCTTGTGTGTGCGTTTTTGTTATTTATGAGGAAACATTTGTATAATGACATGGGTATTACACTGGTATTACAACTTAAATGCGAAATATCTGGACATTTCATGTGTCCACATATTTAAAATAGCTTTAAAAACATACTAAACAATGTTTTGTTAAAAATGTAAAATCGGTTAAATCTGTTAAATGGAAAAAAAAAAAAAAAAAAAATCCAAGAATGTTTTCTGTGATGGGTAGGTTTAGGGGTACGGGTAGTGTAGGGGGATAAAATGTACAGTTTGTAAACCATTACGCCTATGGAATGTCCTCACTTTGATAGCAAAACAAACTTGTTTGTGTGTGTGTGTGTGTGTGTGTCTGTGTGTGTGTGTGTGTGTGAGAGATGAGTAAAGTGCACTGCAGAAATCCACCTCTGTCCAGTGCCTTTATCTAGACATGCACACACATTCTGCTATGAGTGTCATCCACATAAATTACCAACCCCAATAATTACACCCAGGACCTGAATAAAAAATAGCAAAAAAAAAAAAAAAATGCAATTTAAATATATTTTAATTTCCACCAAAATCTTAGTTTGACAAAATGTTTAACAGAAATAAGAAACACAACCATCCTATTCAATTTATAGAATATTAATAATATTTATCTTTCATGTCCTCATCTCGGCTGTCTCTTGGATGTTATTGTGTGGGTGTTAGTGTGGCATTACCAGCCTCATGTTTCTCTAGAGTCGGTCTGTGAAAATAAGCTACCAATCGTTGTTTGTAGTGGCAACCAATATAGTGTTGCAGTGCTGCATTACTTATTTGTTTTTGATTTTGTGTTAGTTCTTACTCTCTGGTAACTGTTGCTGGAGTCTAGCTTTGTGGCTCAAAGTAAGGATGAAAAGAGGAATTTGTTTATACTCTATCCTGGAACCCATGGCAACTGTCAGCCTCGTTGAGTCCTGTTGGTTTCCATGGCAGCGGTTAAGAATGATCACTGCTCCCTTTTTTTTTTTTTTTTTTTTTTTTTCATTTTACCACATTGGGTTTGATATATTACGCTCCAGCACTTTCCATCTCCAAAACTTTCCAGTTGTTTTACATGTGTAATTTTTTTAATTAAAAATGCAAATATTTATAGCAAGTTTTTGATTAATCTGATTAATCTTAATATACAAAAATTAAAGGGTTAGTTCATCTAAACTTTAAAATTCTGTCAGTAGTTCATCTTCGGAACACAATTTAAGATATATTTGTTAAAATCCGAGAGCTTTCTGACCTCTGATAGACTGCAATGTTATTACCACTTTTAAGGCCCAGAAAGGTAGTAAAGACATGGTTAAAATAGTCCATGTGACTACAGTGGTTTAAACTTAATGTTATGAAGCGACGAGAAGAAATTGATGAATAGTTGTTTTTGTTTATTTTTTGTGTTTTCTCGTCGCTTCATAACATTTAATGTTGAAACACTGCAGTCACATGGCTTATTTTAACGATATCTTTTCTCTCTTTCTGGGCCTTGAAAGTGTTAATAACGTCGCAGACTATCTAAAGCTCACGGATTTCATCAAAAATATCTTCATTTGTGTTCTAAAGAAGGTCTTAAGGGTTTGAAACGACATGAGGGTGAGAAATTTCATTTTTGGCTGAACTAACTCTTTAAGTTGTCTTCATTATGATAATCACCAGCGGATTGTACATTTATTACACTTCCTTCCTAAATGAACATGCAATATATCAAAATAAAGAACAGAGCTTCTGTTTTTAAACAAAAAAAACTGCTTTATTCTAGCTTCATTTTTTTTATGAATTTCTTTGATTGTGGTTAAGTTTCATTAAAAAAGCTGAGGAAGTCTTTCTTTCTTCCCCCCCCCCCCCCCCCCCCTAAAAAAGACTACAACATGAATAAGCAAAGCTTTTATTGCTTGTTTCTGCTCTCTTTTTTCCTTTGTTTTGATTCAGAGATTCTGTACTCTTTCAGAAGTTGCGTAATAGCGCCCTCTACCTTATGGCAATAAAAACATGGAAAGCCTGAAAATCGTGTCAATTGAAAAGAGTCAACGGAAGTGGAAAAGCTTATTGCAGTGCATTATGGGATTGTTTACAGTTGTCTAGAATTTGAGGCATGTGCGTATGGTGCAGCAAAAGCTGTCTGAACAAGTTTGGGAAACAATCTTTATTTTATGCCAGTGGTTTGTTGTCGCTAATGGGGAAACTTCTATATTTTACCTTTCAGCTTTAATGATGTAACTGATCGTGACCCTGTCCTCATCATAGCTCACACTTATTAAACTCTGCTGTTGTGTGGAGTGGTTTATTGCTCTGTCGCAGGGGCTGATCGGTGTGGCCCTGAGGCACTGAGAGCTCTCTTTCATCTCTTTAGGACGTGCTGCTCTAATAAGCTTTCAGAGTGGCCTTTTATCAGATGCCATGGATCAGGCCGCCTCTCAGCTTTGCTTTCAGTGTAACACTGAGCAAAACAAAGAACAGAAAACAGTGTTTACCTCAGCTTTCTTCCCCTTTCACCCCCTGACTCAATTTCTTTTGGGCAAGAAAAGATTTGTCTGTCTTTGTATTGTTTTCTTTTATCCAGCTTTGGTTTGTTCTTCAGACCCAGTTGTTTAGTCTACGCACGCTTTTGAGACGGTCGCTCGAAAGATGCACCAGAATAATCTATATCAGTGCGTTCCCATAACAACATGTCCAATGTCTACAACTCACTTTCCACAAAATCAGCCCTCACTGATCGTTTGCATTCAATTCCATTTCAATTTTTAAACTGTTGAGTTTAGAGATAGGTCAAATGTAAAAAACAAACAAATTGAAAGTAGTCTCTTATGCTCACAATGTAATATTGTGAAATATATTTCCAATTTATTTCCCATTGGAATGTATTTTAAAATGTGCTCATTTTACTCATTATTCTTCAGTGTCACATGATCCTTCAGAAATCATTCCAAAATGCTGATTATTATTGAAAACAGCTGTATCATTGTTTCCACCAAAATATAAAATGACATTGTTTTTCAGAATTCTTTGATGAAAGAACGGCATTGATTCGATTAGTAATGTCACTTTTAATCTGGTATGTGTCCTTGCTGAATAAAGATGTTAATTGGCAAGTGAATTTGCCAATTAAGGCGACTTCTTTTATCAGCATCTGTTGTTAGCTGCAAAGCAGACCAATATTCCAGTCGACGAAAAACAGTCTCTAAACTCAACGCCATCCCTGAGGCTGCCTCTAATCTTGACCCGCCAACTTTTGACCCTGTATCTGAATGAAAAAAATTGGCCAAATCAGTCGCTCGTGTTAAAGTCAACAACACATTCCATTATGATGCTGATGATCCTTTAATTCTGTTTACATTTGTTGTACATTTATATTTCACAATACATCCATTGATGTATGGTTTGCTAGGATGGGACAATATATCGCATGAAATAAATGAATGTGACGAAATCGAATCGAATTTTTTTTGAAACCAAAAAGGGGGGGAGACGTGAATCGTGTAGGATTCCTATTTTTTTGGGGGGGGGGGGGGGGGGGGGGGGGTTTTCCGGGGGTGGGGGGGAGTGAATGAACTGTGATTGCGTGGGTGGTGACAGAAGAGAAGTGGAGGAGAACAGCGGACATGCGTTCAGTGAATTGCGAACAGGTTCTTCCACAAATATACAAGAAAATGAGCAAGTGACAGATGCGAAACAGATAAAAATCAAAAAAAAAAAAAAAAAAGAAAAAGAAAATTTTTTCCGCGATCCCCCCCCTTCTCCTCGCTCCTTTTGAACGACGTACTAGGCGACAGTAATCGCGGTACTTTCCGGTACTTCTGACTCGGACCCGAAACTCCTGAATGTGGTTTGGTGATATATTGATGTGAGTTTACGTATGTTATTTAATCCTCTGATTTCGATTGAATTATCGAAAATATTATTTAACTATTTACTTATCTATATGTTCTATGTGCTATTGGCTCATGTCAATCATGTTGTCAGCATGCATGTCATAACTTGTGGGGGGGGTGCATGCACCACACTGTGTGGTGCCCCTACCACACTGTGCCTCATATACCAATGTTGTGTGACGATGTGGCATGGGCTGGTTAGTATGGCTTATAATATAAGGATAAGGAGGGCATTTAATTTTTTTAAATTTTTGTTAAGTGTAAGGTTTTCAAAAACTCCCCCAGGTGGCAAAAAAAATGATCTCAAAAAATCATGAAAATATTTTAATTTAAAATTTGGATTTTTTTTTTTTTTCAGGGGGGGGAGCCCCCCCCCCCCCCCCCCTAGAGTAATATCCTTCTTCCTTTTTTTTTCCCCAGACCGTTTTCATGCCCTGATATATGGTGAGATACAGCTATTTGAAAGTCTGGAATCTGAGGGTGCAAATAAAATCTAAATATTGAGAAAATTGCCTTTAAAGTCAATAGCAATGCATATCCACTCACAAACATACGTTTTTTTTTTTTATATTTACGGTAGGAAATTTACAAAATATCTTCATGGGACATGATCTTTACTTAATATTCTAATGTTTTTTGGCACAAAAGAAAAATCAACAATTTTGACCCATACAATGTATTGCATGCGACTAGTGACTGGTTTTGTGGTCACGTATATGTTTTCTAAAGTCATCGAAAGTCAGCAGCAAAGACATTGGTTAATAAAGTGAGATTAAACAAATATACTTTATGTATTTAATTTGATATATTTAATTACTGCAGGTTTGTGCAATATTCCGAAATTGCATTTCACTGTTTTTATTCATTTTGAGGAATACTGACTCTGTTTTTGTGCGAGTCAAAGAGCTACAGTAATCGCCATGTTTACACACAACGCCTCTTACTCTCGATTTCTCTCAGCATGGGGACAAGAGAGCTGTCAGGCAATACATGTGAAAACAAAGTAACTTGCTTTACTTATTTGAAAAAGTAACTCGGATGCTTTACTCGTTTCTTGAAGAAAGTAATCTGATTACATAACTCAAGTTACTTGTAATGCGTTACCCCCAACACTGATGATTCACAGCTTTAGTACATCAAAAAAGCCTAGTCTAAAATGCATAATTGGTGTATTGTGGAGTGCTGTATTTTGGGGAAAAAGGCACATCTTGAATAATTTATTTGTTTATTACGAAACCGCGATGGTAGAACAGCTTTATGCAGGTGGAATTACAGTTCTGTAGTTCTGTGAACTTGCTGATGCACCAAATATGACTGCACAAAGGAAGTTTGTTTTATTCTGCTGTCTAAACTGTGAGCTGCTCTTAATGCTTGAGGTTTATGCGAGGCTTTCTACACTTGAGACATCTTAAAAAAATCGCTCACCCAACACTGGAAATTATTTCCTCTCCCTCATAAATTCCATATGACTTTCTTTCTTCAGTGGAACACAGAAAATGACGTTTTGAAGAAAATCCTGCTCACTCTTTTTTTCTTTAATTAAAGCGCGTGAGGACTGGGGATATCAAGCTCCAAAACGACAAATCACGATAACCGCTACCTGGTATATACCAAGTTTTCTGATGCGCAATGATTTACAAATTTGTAATGAGTTAGTTTTCCTTCGTCACAATTTGTGAACAAATTCAGTTGGAGTATTTCCAGTGATTCACCCTTAATGATTCTTTTCACAAAACCAAATCAAACAAACTCAGTGATCCAGTTCCAGGGAAGATTCCCTTGTGAATAAGTACATACTTTTAAAAAGATCTTGTAGTTTAAAAGAATATATTAAGTGTGAACTCAATATAGTGTTTTCTGACATTTAATTGCCAATGAATTAAAATGTATAAAAGTTTACATTTATATTAAATTGAACTTGGTGCTTTTTAACCATTGACATATGGTGCATGTGTACTGCCGAATGTACTGACAAGCATTTATGGTAAACTAAAATATGAATAGATAAATAGAAACTTGTATAGTCATCTTTGCAATTACACATTTGCAGTGATTGATGTACAGTAGTTGCAGTTTACTCTCAATTTAATATTAAATGACACACTGCTGTTAAAAGTGGGTTCACTTTTATGCCTCTTTTAGCACATTTTAGAATATTTAATATATGATGATATATGAAATATATATATATACAATTAAAAATATTCTTTACAACTTAGTACACTTCTTTTTCACAAGGGTCAATCAATTAATAAAAAACCAATGTGTGTCTGTCTGGTCATACACAAAGCAAATCACGTAAGTCAGAAGTAGGAATATTGTTGTGTGGTCAGTCTCCCATCATGGTTGTGGGAAAAGAGTGACCACCAGCACTTTTTCAAATTTTCTCCTTTAGTGCCCATGAAGGAGGAATATGTCCTTAAAAGGAGGGACATGTGACCTATGCTTTTTCCCTCTAAAAACAAGCGTAGATGAAACCCACAGGTGGAGCAGATGGAGCCGGTCTGTGAGAACACTCTCCGGGCCAACAAATGACATATCATTAAAAATTTCATTCTCTTTTGAAGCTTTAAGAGAGGTGGTTATAAAGACCAAACCCATATAACTCCAGTGTTCTCATGTTCTCTTACTATTGCGAGGCAACTTTCACTATCATTATTGCAAATACTTCGAGTTAACAAACCCCTAACCATAAGTATTAACTTTTGAGCGCAGCTCATCCTGCACTGCAATCTGCCTCTCACTTTTTCACATCTCACTCTCTAACTCTGTCTTTCTCACACTTCCTGTCCCTCCAGTATTAAGATGGTGTTGATGTGGACCAGTGGAGACACTTTCAAGACGGGCTACTTCCTGTTGACTCAGGCTCCCATGCAGTTCTGGATCTGCGGCCTCCTTCAGGTGTGCGTGGACTTCGCTATTCTCTTCCAAGTGTACTATTACAGCCTCTACCCACAGAAACCCATTTCACACACCACACATACCACCAGCGCCAAGGCCCTGTGAAACGGCCGCATATATTAAGGAATGTGCTCAAATCTATATTACAATGTACATGTATGCATACATACAAGATCTTTGTACAGTCTCCCCAAAAAGTATTTGCATACTTGAGTCACACTTAATTATGTTTGTATGTCATTGCATTAGAATACAAAACATCAAACTATGAAAACTATGAGTGATTAACTTTTTGTGCTTCTGTGATTTTTTGTTTTGTTTTTTTTTTTGATTTTTTTTTTTAAATTTAATTAAAATTAACGCCACTTTTTATTTATATTTTATGCAATGAAATGCACGACATTCATAGAGTAAGTGTTGCTTAAGTGTTCAGATTATTTTTGGTGCCACTGTATAACTAGATGTAGAAACAACCTTTTCATGCAGTATAAGATAGGCAGTTATATTTACACGTTTACACTTATGAAAACTTTTGCCTTACTCTCAGACTCTCGGAATAACCAGAAATGTATCTGACATCAGGTGGATGAATGTGCAAAGATTTTGTTATAAGAGATTAATACAATTAGTGTAGTTTCAGTATAAGTTTTTACCTCAGTAGCCTGCCGTAGGGTTTCACGCAGTGAAGGCCAAATGAAGATCACAGGAAAAACCAAAAAAAAAAAAAATATATATATATATGCTCTTCTTTTGATAGTAGGAGACAATCCTCAATGAATGAGACTCAATGAAATGTCTTCCCCGAATGATATTTTTTTGGAGATATGTATAGCAATGCTAGTTCATTCGAATGCATTCATTTTAGTTAGCATGAAAAATTATGAAATTAGCAGATACATGAACTTTTGGCCCCTTAAAATAACTTGGATAATGTATTTTGGGGGTCAATTAAAAAAAAAAAATGTATCTGTCTTCAAGGCAAAGTGGTTCAAACATTCAATCTTCACCCCAGAGCATGACAATACACTGCAAAAAAAGAAGTAATTTTTGTAATTTTCCAGTAAAAATACCTAAAGATCTTTTAAAACTTACTACTTTAAGAAAAGAAAATATATCTTGAATTTTTATTTATTATTTTGTTTTTGCTTATACTTAAATATTTATGCTTTTAAAAAAAGAATAGAATTAATTAATACATTTAATTGAAATTTTGTCTTACTGGAAAATTCGACAGACTTTTTAAGAGAATTATTTTGCAGATTAGTACTGGTTCAGTAGTTATAGTCAGGGATGTCACATGCCAGTAAACATTTCTTGAGTTATGAGTGAGATGCTGCTTATGAATATGTTATAAATGTAAACGGGTTGAATTGTTTAATGAGGAATAGTTTAACACTATTGATGGCCTTTTGACGTGATATTTCCGCTTTTGCTTTGTCCAAATGCAATGATATTATTTTTATCAAAATTCCTGGGATCCCATGATATTCACTGTCTATGATAAAAACGCTCCCAATTTAGATAAAACTCATTTTATTACTATTTATTTCTATTTTCTATCTATTATTCTGTCTTTTTTTTTACCTGATTCTGAGATATCCTGTATTTGACTTCAACTTCATTTAAATATATATTGTTTCTCTTTGTGCTGTATTTTGATACTATAGCTGGTTTATATTATTTCGTTTTTATCTATATTGCCATTATTTAAAATGTCTTCTGTTCAAGGTTCTTGCCATTGAATGAAAGTAACATTCCGGTTCCCACAGCGATATATAGGTTTACTCAATCACTCTATACAGTATTGATACAGTTATCGATTGCCTTTTTTGGGGGGGTGGGGGGTGCGTGTGTGTTCGGTGTCTGTCTAGCCAAATGTTCTGTTAGTGTTAAGATGGATACTGTTGGTCACTCCACATATTTTCAAAGAAATGCAACTTTTTTTATAGCAAGTTTTGTTAATAAAATTTTTAAAAAAGTCTGTTTGGATATTTCTGTCATTTATATACCTGCATCTGATGTCTCATTATCAAACAATTGTAAATTCAGACATTTAAAAATGTAAGGGTTATTTGTCACTCTGATAATTCTCTCAAATCAAATGAAATTTGTAGTGATTAATGATTTGAGCATTATTGCTCTGTAGTCTATCTTAAAGTCTTACAGGCTGTGGACATTTGAGCCTGTTTTTTTTTTTCATGGTATAAAATACTGGCATTGAACCAGCTTCATTAAAATGGAAACCTGAGAGTGCATTCATTATGGCTGTGGTCATTATCGCAGTGTTTGTACTGGCAGCACACATGGCCACTCAATGCCTTCATGAGCGCACTGCTTTCAGGGGAATCAATATGGATGTATCTACAATGTTGTAGATACCAATGGCCAATGTTATGAGGGTTTCACAACAATCTGACCCTCTGTCACTTATTTAATAACTTGTAGGAAGAGATGTGCTGGTCCCTCTGATCAGTTTTGACAGGATTCAATTCTGGATGCCTGTATTAAAAACACTAAATGCTTATCTCAGGATTATTTCGATTCGTGGATATCCAACTGCGATAATCTGACGGTATCAGATGGTAATACCGTGCTACTGAAGTTATTACTATAGCCATATACCATGGTACATGGCAGTCCAAAATGCTGCAAAAATATTTTGCTTCGCATTCTTGACTTTATGGGTTGAGTAATTCCACCTGTCCTAATGTGGAAAGAGGGAACATCTTGAGTTTGAGACCACTTCCACTTTCTAATTTCAAACCAGCTATCACTCAACACAATTTGAAAATAAGAACCGTTTATTCTATTAAAGGGTATTTCATTGTGTTTATTACAACCGGCAGATCCTGAGACTATGGCATCTAAAAGCAGAATTTTACAGAAATGTTTAATTCATAATGTTCATAAACATAGTTATTGCAAATCAGCTATATAGGAGCATAAATTAAAGTTCAATAGCCTGTTTTGAACAGTGTGACACAATATATGCTCTTACACCAGAGAAAAGCTCATTTTACCTTAAAGGTTGATGCAAAATAAAATATCAATCTTCACAGTCATACAGTTTTCACAGGTAGGAGCATCCATCTACCAGGTACACGAGCTTAAATAAAATTCAGTCATCACTCACTCTCCCATTCTAAACCCATCTCATTTTCTTTCTTCGGTGAACGCGAAAGGAGATGTTTAACTGAATGTTTATGCTGTTCTTTTTCATACAATTAAAGTGAATGGGGACAAATGCTGTTGCGCTCTCAAATCTCAGAGCTGCTGCATATATAAATCAAGAGCTGTGCAGGTTAACCTCACTTCCCTGACCTCGAGAGACACTGCTGGTTTTAGAGTCCATGTTAGCGGGCCCTTCTCCCATGCCGGTTAACGCTGGTTCGAATTGTGCAAGTAGGACCAGTTACATTGGTGCCGTGACCCGGACGAGAGTGATGTTCAGGCGGGTGGTGGATAGCTGTGCAGGTAAACCACACTCCCTCGGCCTCAAGAGGCAAGCTAGGGGCAGCAGCTTTTAGCGCTTTTTTTTTAGGACAACCCCCTAGCATGCCAGTTGATGCTGGTTCGAATCCTGCTCTGAAGTGGAATTACATTCGTGCCGTGAACCGAATGGGTGTAAGTTTTAGGCGGGAGATTGGAACGGAGGCACCTGTGAAAGTAAACCTCACTCCCTTGGCCTTAAAAGGCTGCAGTCTTTAGCGTCTTTGTTAATGGACCAGCCACCCATGCCACTTGACACTGTGTTTGAATACCACTTAGAGTGGTGTGAGTAGTACAAGTTACACCTATTCAAAGGGCTTGGCATGATGGTTTAAGATACATCAAACATGGACGTGACACATTTCAATTCTCAATCAAAAGTGAGATTTAAAAGTTACTAACTTTGCTTCTTTTTCTCACACTAAGTTATCATCTGGCTTCAGAAGAAAACTGAATTCTAAATTGTTTTTGGAGTTTATAGTCCCATTTCCATTTGTGTTCTACGGAAGTAAGAAAGTCGTGCATTTGGAACATGGAGGAGAGTAAATGATGACAGAATAATAATTTTAGGGTGAACTAACTCCTTAAACGATTGTGCTTTGGACATACAAACCTGTCCGTTTTCATGTTCCTATTATTGTCAAGTCGCCTGAATAAACAGGCACTATATATGGCCGCTCACCTGTAGCATGTCTTTGTACGTGGGATTTTTCTCTAGTCTCTGTTAGCGGTTTGCATTATGACTTTAGTGACCGCCTGACCTGCGGGACTGCTTGACTCGTCACCGCCACAGATCTGCGGTGGTGCGCACTGACCGCAGCCGTCTCTGTGATTCCATGTATCGAACTGTCAGTGTCCTGCGAATCCTCACTGTTTTGGGACTTGGTGCTGTCTTGTGAATCCTGTTTGTGCCGCGAGGCCCGACACTGCTCCTCTTTCAGTTCCAGGTAGGAGCGTGAAAAAGTGTGAAATATGGATGTGACTGGGAATGCCATGAGCAGGATTCCGCTCAGGATGCTGCTGAGTGCTACCACCTGGCCGGGAATGCTGCGTGGAACCATGTCACCGTATCCGACTGTGGTCATGGAAATGACAGCCCACCAGTAGCTCCCCGGGATACTGGTGAACTCCTGCTTGGCGCCCAACTCGCTCTCGGCCAGGAAGACCAGAGGAGAGAACAGTGCCATGGCGACGCACAGGAACAGCAAGAGCAGTCCGAACTCTCGAGTGCAGCGGCGTACGGTCAACCCCAACGTCTGCAAGCCCAATGAGTGACGTGCTAAACGCATCACATAGAAGATCCGCAGCGCTCGAAGAACACGTAGGACCAATCCCACTTTCTCCAGGTAGTTGTTCCCTGAGCCGGTAGGACGGTCGTTTACAGACAGCGAGTCCACTATCAAAGTGATGTAATAGGGCAGGATGGCCACCACATCGATGATGTTCAGGGGTGTGCGCAAGAACACGCACTTGCTCTGCGTCTGGATGAAACGGAGCAGGAACTCCAGGGAGAACCAGCCCACACACACCGTTTCCAGCACAAAGATGTTGAAGCACCTCTGGGAGCACTCACCCTGAGAGAGGAAACGCATGTTAGTTGAGCTCATTTTCTGTTTCCATCACGTTTTCTATCATCAATTTAAAGGGTGAGTTTACCTTCAAATGAAAATTCTCTCACGAAATACTCACCTTGCTACAAAGCCAAAAGACTATTGTCATTTTCCGAACACAGATATTCCCATATAACCTGGGATATCCATCCAAAGTCTAGATAATCAAAACTTTCAAGCTCCAAAAGGTTCACAAAGGCATCCTAAAAGTAACCCGTTTGACTACGGTGGTTTAATCAAAACTCAATGAAGTGATTTACACATTGATATTTTCAGTTGTGCTCTGGGGACGAACAAAAGTCGGTAACACTTTCTATGAAGCCTGTGTTTATAATGCATTTATTCTTAATGCAAAATGCCTTATAAACAACTGTATAATGTGTTGAATCATCTCATGTTGAGTCGTAACAACAGTAGTAACACTTACCTATTTGCGGTTATAACTATTAAGAGTATGATGATTTATAACACACAATAAACATCATTTTATACACTTAAGTTAAGATTATATATCCCATAGTTTCATATCATTCTTTACCTTCCCAAGTCTCATATCTTAAGATCTGTACAGTATCATAGTAGATATTATGAGTGGTCTTTTACTGCTTGAAGTAAAGTGACAAAAACAAAGTCTTCCGTTAAACAATAAATGTTCTGGCGCTATGGCTTTATGCGTGTATTATAATGCATTAGGAATACCCTTATGTTGGATTGTAAATGTAGGCTTCGTCTGGTGTTTTAATTCATTGTTGTCACAGTCTGTTTCGTCATGTGTAGTCTTCACCATGTCCTGGTAGTTTATCTTCACCTGTTACCACTTTCCGTTTAATCACCCTCAGCTGTGTCTCATGTTCATCAGTGTATTTAAGTTCCTGTCTGTTCGTTAGTCTTTGTCGGTCGATGTTTGTACTATGTACGCTGTATCACGCTACTTTCTCTTTATTAAACCTGTTGTTATCCGTATCCTCGTCTCCTGTCCTCCCGAGTGTGACAATTGTACTCTTAACAGTTATAACCACAAATAGTTAAGAATTATAATGTATTGTACCTGTTGTTATGATTATTTATGAGATGATACAACATGTTACAAGGTTGCGTCATGCATGTATGATAACGCAACAAGTATGCCCTTATAATGCATTATAAATACAGGCTTCATAGAATGTGTTACCCAAAAGTCTATCGATTTTGGAACAATATGAAGGTGAGTAATTGAGTAAATAACAGAATTTTCATTTTTTGGGTGAGCTGTCCCTTTAACAAACAAAAGCCAGTTCCATAATGACATCAACAACAACACATGCATCATTTAGTATCAGTAATGGATTTGATGAATTATGTGGTGTCTCTAAACCATTCAATCATGTTTGATAAAATTGCAGGAACTTGTTTGATACTATGAACATTTATCTTTGTGTAAGCCAACTGTCAATCACTTTCTGAACAATGGCTGGCACTTTGTACAGCTAATCAAATTATAATTAAAAAAGTTTAAATGTCTGAGCATGACCACAGCATGTTTCTGAAAATGTGCTCTACTCTTCTATATTATGACAAGCGCATTGAATTTAAAAAGTTAGAGATTTCAAAAGCTATTGTATAACTTCCGAATTACTTGACAAGCGTCCACTTGAAGTCTGCAACTGAGGTACTGCATTTAATTTCATTCTACTCCCTGGATAATTTGTAATCATAAAGACAAAAGCAAATGTTTCATGAATGCTGCTAACAAGGTTCGTAGATACCAGACGGATTTAATAAAAAATGTTTAACATCTCATCTTGAATATACTTTGAAGAGCAGTGAAGGTCATCACTGAATATGAGAGAGAAAATAGTACAGCAGTGAATGTGCCCAGAACTGGCCACCCACCAGTGTCAGGACAAAAAGTAACTTGCTTTCCTTAACTCTTTGGTGTTGTTTGGTCATTTTAGATTGAAAAAATCAAGTATTTTTAATTAAAAATCAGGAGGACATGAAATGAATGGGAAAAATGAAAAATACAGAGCAATTTATTCAGGGTACAATCTACAAATCAACCATAATGCAGAAAAAAAAAAGCACAACTGCAGTGAAGGGGGTGAAATATCAAGGCCTGGTTTCACAGACAGGGCTTAGATTAAGCCAGGATTAGGCCTCAATAAGGACATTTAAGTGGCTTTTATAAACATGCCCTAGGAGAAAAACATTACTGTTCTAACATCTTGAGACAAAAACAATGGCACTGATATGTTTAAGATATGTTATTCAGTTAAAGCAGCTCAAACTGGCTTTTTAGTCTGGGAATAGGCTTTAGCAATTTCTTTGAAACCGGCGACAAGAGTGCAATATAGACACGCCCACTCACACATATGTACATACTTATACACAAACACAGGCAGTAGGAGTTTGAGGCTGTTTACCAGGATGTTGAGCCAGAAGACTCAACAAAGAGGTTGATGTCAAGTCAAAACCAGATGAATCAAGTTCTCATTGAATTTTGATGTTCGAATTAGATTATGGGAAACAATACTTCCTCTCTATGACTCTAATTATGATGCAAAAACTTTGAAAAAACTTTTTAAAAATGAAAAAACAAACTAAACTTTAGCAAAACTCTTTGATAATCTCTAAATATATATTTAAATTCAAAATCAAATAAAAGTAATAAATTATGCGTCTATTTATTCATATATATAGGCATACAGTCAATACACCATGGTATTACAGATGATTTTCTTTATTTTTTTCCCCACCAGGTGGCACTAATCTTCTTTCATTCAGTGGATTTTAAGTACTTTTGCTCCACTTTAACTTAAAGCCGCAGTCCGTTTTGCCTCTTTGTCACCATCTCTGTTTGAAACCTGCAATTGCAGTTATTTGCGGATTTATCATCTTTGCGTGGGTTGTGCATCGGCACGGCTCCTCAGCGCAGATGTTTGCTGTCAGTGTGGATACTGTGCTTTGGAATCACAGATTCTACGTCTTGGAAAGTATGAACTAAATTAAAATTTTCAACGGAAAATGTCTCCCACTTTTGTTCTGACCAACTAAAAAAAGCATAACGTTTAAATTGAGCATAAGCATAAGCAATGGTGATTAAATGTAACAATCGCTTCGCTCGGATCACGTCAACCCATGCAGATTATTATTATTGTTATACTTTGTTCTCAAATTGATAATGTTAACAACATCAGCATTGCGTTATTTCAATTTCTGTAGCCACTCCATTCAAATGATAAGTTTAATTCTTACAGCTGCTGTGAGAAAAGGCTATAAATGAGCCGCTACCAGCAGCATCCTCACATGCCATATAGCCTACTAGCTGAGACTCGTTCTTTCTGTTTACAGACATGACATAATAACGCAAAGACAAACAGCTGCATGGTCGAATTTCATGCGAAAACCCACCAGTACTGATTTTATTATAAAACATTATTACAAGCTAAAAAGTTACAAACTGCAGCTTTAAATCGTGCATTAACAGAAAACTTTTTTTTTTCATAATTTCAAATTATTTTACATAGAAATAAATGGTCCATAATTAACATCTGATTATTGTTTGGTAACACAAAAATACAGTATTAAAGAAAAACATTAATGAAATTAAATATATTTATTTATTTCATAAAAATGAACTTCTACGATTAAGATTTCTGTCTGTTTTGACCATGAACAACATTAACAAAACCAGAGAGTTAAGGCAACTGAGTTATAATTCTCAAACTGTGCATGAGGCAACAATATACACACAGAAATACCCTGAATAGAAGGCTGCAGAGAGAAAAGGCTTTAAGCATAAAATTTGCCCAAAGGCATCTTCCTCCACAATTTAGATTGGTCTGTCTTCAGTGCGACATGCTAAAACACACAACACAATAGATTGAGAACACCCTCTCAATGAAGAGCAGTGCACATGCGTTTATGCAGCAGGACTTTAAAAAAAATGGGGAAAAAATTGTAGAGAGAGTCTTAAAAGCATGAATGTCAATGATCTGGAATGACCCAGAAAATGACCAGTTGAGCAACAGTGGAATGACGTTCCAACCTCATAACAGCTCAGCTTCAATAACTGCCAAGGGCTTTCAAGTATTAATATAAAATGATCACAAAAATGTGGAGACTTTTTGGATATTTAAAGTGTCAAAATGTCATTGCATTAAATACAAAATATTAAATCAAATTGCATCTGCAAACAACTGCTGTTAATCTTTTCCTCAGAACTCTTCGCATTCAGATCAATTTTATGATGACTTAATGACTTTATGAAGAAGTGTGTGTAGGTGATTTTAAGTGGATGCATTAGATCAGATTACCTCAAACTGTAGTATTTTTTGCAAGTGGGTTTGATATTTTTGTTATGTAATGCATTTATATGTGTTATATAATGCAATTGACCCTTCACAAAGACATGCCCAACAAGCCATGCTCTCTCACGCCACACATCATGTTCTCACATAGTGAAAAATACATTGAGGAGCAAAGAGGACACTGACAATGTATGAAACAGTTTCATATTTAAAATATAGTTTTTTTAAAAGAAGTTTACATAATAAATACTGTATAGTGGCTCTTTAATGTGTCGTGACAGATTGCTGTAGCTCCTCGCGAACCAACATCTCTTCATACTAGTTCATTTATAGCATCAAATAATCATGAATGGACATCAGAAGGAAGGTTGTTTCCAGCGTGGGAAGACGTGAGTGTACACAATATTTCAAGTTCAAGTTCACCAACGTTAATCTACTAACTCCCCTGACTGCTTTGTCGGATAAAATGGTGGACTCAAGGGTTATGATTGGCCATATCGCCTGTCAGTCAAACTGTTTGCGAAGGGTCAATTAATACATTTTTAAATGTGGCTTTAAGGCATAATTCACCCAGAAATTACAATTCTGTCATCATTTACTGACCCTCATGTTATTCCTGTTTGAATCTCCCTTTTCTGATGTTTTTATCTTTATTTTTCATCCATACAATGGAAGCCACTCCTGGCCCCGCTCTTTTTCTTGTTGTTATATAAACATACAATAGTACATAAATGCAGAAAAGTTAGTTCATGCATTCATAACCTCAATTACTAAATGACTAGATTATTGTAATGCTCTACTGGGTTGTTGTCCTGCACGCTTAATAAACAAACTGTTCCAAAATGCAGCCGCTAGAGTTCTTACTAGAACCAGGAAGAATGACCATATGGTTCTGTCAACCTGCATTGGCTCCCTATTAAAACATCATATACATTTAAAAATCTTGCTAATTACTTATAAAGCACTAAATGGTTTAGCTCCCCGGGAACTTGAGTGAGTTCTTCACGCATTATAGTCCTTCACGTCTACTGCGATCTCAAAATTCTGGCACGTTGATGACACCTAGAAAATCAAAGTCAAATGCAGGTGGTAAATCCTATTTCCTATTTAGTACCCAAACTCAGGAATAGTCTTCCTAGCCTTGTTCGGGAAGCAGACACATTCTGTCAGTTCAAATCTAGACTGAAAACACATCTCTAATAACCTGGCATAGAGCATAACACATCATCAATTTCTAAAATGATTGTTAGGCTGCTTAAATGAGGTCAACCGGAACAGGGAGCACATCCTATAACACTCAATGTACTTGTTACATCATGAGAAGAATGGCATCTACAGCCGGTGGACCTGAAGCAAGACACGACCACAACACAGAGACTACTAGACTGCTACAGATCCACAATCTGAATTCTGACTTGTGATGCAGCCTGAATCATAATCACACCATGTTTGTGCATTGGCCTGAGGAGAACTGAATTACTGTAGATTATGGATTATTGTCATTTTTTATGTCATTTTTGTATGTGGACAGTATTATATATGTTAAACATTGGTAAACATTCTCATAGTTTTATTTTCTTAAACAAAATGTTGAAAATTCCACAAGGTGCATATTTACTAAAGCATCACAGATACAGTATCATCAGTCTAGATGTGTATAGCCAACTCTGATATCAGAACCCACATACAGTATGTGTCAATTTTAAACATTCTGACTAATTAATCATTAATAATGTCTCAGTTACAGACTATCATGAACTGATGCCTTTATTTACAATGCTAATTAACAGAGATGCATATGCCACATGTGCGATAAACTTTGCTATTTAATAACTTATTAATATGTTATTACTTTCACAGATACCGCAAACTGATTAGTAGATCAAACTGACATTTCTGCTTAATGGGCATGTCAAGAATTACACAGCGTACCTTAAAGTCATACTTGAGCTGTTTGACGCATAACGCTCTTTCTGAGGGAACAGACTCGTACAATCCTGCAGGCCATGTTTAATTACAAATTACTCTGGGGAAAAAATAATCAATCCACTCTGAAGCCCTGATTGAAATGTATTAATTAGCTTCATCCAGACAAATATGTTTTCCCGTCACAGATCAGACAGGCAGTTAGAACACTATTTCTAATTTATAAAAGCTTTCATTTTCCTTACGAGCCCTGCGTGATCCCAGGTTTCCACTGAAACAATCAGTTTTTTGCATGCAGTTAATGAACTGCATTAATATTTAAAGGTATAATTAAATGTGATTATCGCCTAATAATGAAAAGAGTTGATGAAGAGAATGTTTTAGTTGTTATTTTAGAGTTTTCTGAAATGAAAATGGCTTAATTAAAAGGGATAGTTTCAATTTGCCATATTTTACCAAGAGAACTAACATTCGGGCAAACTTTAGGTTCTACAAAAGAAAATCATTCAAGTTGAATTTAATATGCATATATTTCTCTCTCTGTGTATGTGTGCGTGTGCGTGTGACAGAGTAAATGCGTTTATGTACAATCCATTAGGTTAATTCTCAGAAATGCTCTTATGTCTTGGTTTTATTGTTTTGCTTTGATGGGAAGCTTTTTGCACAAGGGCTGAGGCTTGTTTTTTCTCTTTTGCACAGTAACACACTGATCAAATTAAAACCAGACAATTACTACCCATTTGAGCGAACACAGAGCCGTGATCCACTCTGAGCTCAAGACATGGTTAATCACGCTGTGCGACGAGCTGTGAGTGCGCATGAGTGGCCATCATTCAACATGACTGATCGGATACGCGCTGATCCAGCATTTTCACCAACAAACAGAGGGAAAGAGGCCTGTAATGCATTTCATCAATATTATTTAACATATGTTCAGTTAATTCACTCCACTGAGTGTGAGATTCACTTCGGCTCACCTGTCTCTCCCACATAAAGTATAAAAAAGGTCATCAGTTGTGCATCACAGTCACAGAAAGTTTGCCAGATACTGGAAAAATAACTACATTTAATGTTGATTTGCATTTCTGAGAAATTCACTCCAATGCCCCCATCAAGATACTGTATTGAAGTAGAGTCTTGTCTATATAAGCAACACCGGGGCTAGTTGTCACACGGGGCAACATTTCAGTAAATTACAAATGTTGATTTTAATGACCTTGTTCAAAACTGTCTTATGTGAATAATTTTTCTCTTATTCTTTATTCTGTCCTTTTAACAAAATATAACTAAAAAGAAATATATTTTGCTATAGCAGTTGGGTAAGCAAATGACACAACAGACATACATTCAAACAACAATCAATTTTATTAATTAAGTTAAGTCTCAGGACTTTATGACATAAATAGCAGTTTGGGGTAAGTTGTCAAATGTCTTTTATATATTGTATTTTAATTCAATGTATTCATATTTTATGTTAAATTATTTAATAAAAAATATTAAAAATGGTTAAAAAATGCTAAAAGTTATATTTAATTAATAATTATTTATTATAATAATATAATAATTATTAAACAAAAGAATTCTTTTAAATCTGTCTGTGGTTTCTATTGTGACAATTTGCCTCTTAAATGTGGTAGCATGTCCCATTTTGTACATGAAGAAAAGTCTACAAAAAAATATCATTTTTCTTCGTATTTATTATTTATTATATTTATTCATACACAACAAATTATTATATAAATTGTCTACAAAAAAATGAGAAAAAATTTGTAAAAGCTCCCGTCCCACCTACACTTGTCAATGTAAGACAGCAACAATGAATCAAATGCAGTTTTAGTAAAGGCTATTTTTGTTTAGTAGAAGTAAGAGCAGTGTTTTAATAACTGTTATTTGCCGTGAGATACGTCGGAAACAATCGCATGACCCTCTCACATTCCCCACGCTTTCTGAAGTCTGTCAACTTCAGAATTCAAAGAGCTGCCTGCTAACAGCTTCTTTGAATTTCATTTCCAAATTTCAAACGAATATGCGCACAGCCTTTGCATTTAATTTCTTATGAGTAAAGACTTTTTGCATAAAAATTGAACTCTGTCAAACTAGCTTGTGAGTTTGTAGCTCTACCCTGATATCTGAAAAGGCTGCATTCATGTGGATATGAAGAAGAGCAGCTTCCCTGTGCTGGCAGTCTGTCTTTGTCAGAGACAGTATGTGTATCATAGTAACCTCTACGATAATTGGTTCATAAAAATGAAATGAATGGGTGAAAAATCATTGTCCTAATGAGCATGTGCCGGTGCAGGTGATTAGAATCGGGTGATAATGATCTAGAGGGTGGAGCTGACAGGTCTGGTGCTGTGGACGCCACTGAGACTGTGACTGTGTGGTTGGTTGGTTTTTTTTTTAGTGTACTTTAAAGTAAAACATTTAATTTGACTTTATTACAAAGTGTACCTAAGTGTGTTCAGAAAGAGTCATGAAAGTGTCACTCTTTAAGTGCACTAAAGTGGCCTTTTGCTTCATTAATATTATATTGTGGGCAAGGTTAGGTTTTTTTTTTTTTTTAAAGATATTCTTTTAATATTTGAAGTGCACTATACAAGTGCAAATTTAAGCAATCTTTTTCAGAGGGGATGCCTCGGTCAAAAGAGATTTCCGAAAGAATTTAACACAAAACATTGGAGTCTACCAATAGTGTGAATGTGAGAAATCTAAAAGAGGTCATCCATCCAAAATCTAGATGTATAATATCCACAAAAAGCTTTAGGGTAACATCTAAACATAGGCTATGACTCTCTTGCATTGGCTGAGTCCAGACTATCACACAAACATTGACCGTGGTGTGCATGGCAGGATAGAAAGAAGGAAGCCAATGTTCTCCAAAAACAACATGGCTGGCATCTGAAGTTTGCCTAAGACTATGTTGATGAACCAGAAAACCGCTGGAATAATGCTTTTTGCACAAATAACACTTCTTAGTTTAAACAAGACATTAACATTTAGTAAAAAACAAACAAACTCAACTTTAAAGGATACTGGAAACAGCAACGTCATTAAAAAAATAATTTTCTTAATTGTCCCGAACAAAATATTCTTGTACAGTGCTTGTACAATACAATGATAATCAACTTTCCAAGATTGTCACCATTTTGAAAGGCAATGCTATTGTATATTGACATATAACTGGTCACATGTCCTGGGAATGCCATATAAGTATGATGACCTAATGTTCAAATAAAGCTACAAATAATAACAGTAAATCTAGTTACAAAGCTATGAATAGTAGCAAATTTAGTTATTGACTGCTTTTCCTAAATTGACCACTAGGGGTGATAAACCATGCTCACTCTTACAATGTGCTGTTGGTCAGTTTGGCTTTGTAATTGCTCCATTTAAATATTGTATTACATTCACAATTATAAAAATAGCTGTTTCACAATGACTCAGGTAAAGGCTGTTCAGTGTGGTTGCGTAATTGTTCTCAGGATGAAAAGCCTTCAGTCCTTCATCACCGTTTTATTTCCTTCTAAATCGGGCAGCAATTCCGCAATCATCTTTGACAGCCCTCTCGCATGTCTCTGGCTTTCTCTCATTCGTTCAGTCAGGGTCAAATGTTTCCAGTACTCTCCTGTCTGAGTGTGTGGGCACGTCTGAGTACTTCAGCTGGATTTTGGAGCTCCAGAGCCCATCAGTACAATTGGCCTGTCCTATAGTTGCAGACAGCTTTGATATATTAACTGTAAAACCCTTTAGAGATGAGCGACAGGAGTAATTATGTCTTGCAGCTTTAATGATATTATCAATATTTTCACCATGCATGACTGCTTCACTTGCGTCATTCTGTCAATAGTCATTTAGAATCACATGAGGACAAAATGTTTTTTGAGACTTTCCGTCCTCCTTTCTCTCACTGGACCCTCTAGCTCAGTCCCAGCGGCTGCTAAACTCCATAACTCAGGGTCAAGTGCTCAGACGCTAAATAGACTGACAACTATGATATTGCTCTCTTCTCTCCTGTTTGGGATCTCAGAGGGGCATTTGAGATCTGATGGATGGGACCAGTCACCTGTGGTATAAAGGTGTGTGTGTATGAGTCCAAAATCGCTATTTTGGTCAATAACCGTTTTCAGTCTTAACACTTGTAGCACTAGGTTGCACTTAGAGATCATTACAAACTGCATAATGAATGTTATCGTGACCTGTGATTGGAGTAATTGTTATATACATACAGTGGGGTCCAAAAGCCTTTCCAAAAGCATCTCCTGAGGCAATATTCTGCAATACAAGCACATTCACATAAACATTCACGAATGCTGATAACTCCAAAAACCTGAGACAATGCTGGAAATCTGGAATTTATTTTATTTGAACCCTTTGATTTAATAGCAAATGGGGACCAAATCAAACACTAAGAAAAGGGGGGGAAACAAGTACACTTTAGCATACTTTTAAAAAGAGTATACTTATTACGGAATGCAAACTGACTGTTTTCAGACACTTAACTGCATCTAATCTGCATTTAAATGAAATGTATTGTGTATACACCGATCAGGCATAACATGATCACCACTGACAGGTGAAGTGAATAACACTGATCAGTGGGTGGGATATATTAGGCAGCAACTGAACATTTTGTCCTCAAAGTTGATGTGTTAGAAGCAGGAAAAATGGATAAGCGTAATGATTAGAGCAAGTTTGACAAGGGCCAAATTGTGATGGTTAAACTACAGGGTCAGAGCATCTCCAAAACTGTTCCCGGTCTGCAGTGGTCAGTATCTATCAAAAGTGCTCCAAGGAAGGAACAGTGGTGAACCGGTGAAGGCTCATTGATGCACGTGGGGAGCGAAGACTGGCCCGTGTGGCCCGATCCAACAGATGAGATACTGTAGCACAAATTGCTCAAGAAGTTAATGCTGGTTCTAATAGAAAGGTGTCAGAATACACAGTGCATTGCAGTTTGTTGCATATGGGGCTGCATAGCCACAGATCAGTCAGGCTGCCCATGCTGACCCCTGTCCACTGCCGAAGGCGCCAACAGTGGGAACGTGTGCATCGGAGCAATGGAAGAAGGTGGCCTGATCTGAATCACTTTTTCTTATACATCACGTGGATGGCCAGGTGCATGTTAGTCGCTTACCTGGGGAACACATGGCACCAGGATGCACTATGGGAAGAAGGCAAGCCAGTGTGATGCTTTGGACAGTGGGAAGCCTTGGATCCTGCCATCCATGCGGATGTTACTTTGACACGTACCACTTACCTAAGCATTGTTGTAGACCGTGTACCTTTCATGGAAACGGTATTCACTGGTGGCTGTGGCTCTTTCAGCAGGATAATGCGCCCTGCCACACAGCAAAAATGGTTTAGGAATGGTTTGAGGAGCACAACGAGTTTAAGGAATTGACTTGGCCTCCAAATTCCGATCCATGGACGCTCCACCTCAGGGAACCAACACAATATTAGGAAGGTGGTCATAATGTTATGCCTGATCGGTGTATATTAAATGCATTTAGCTGAACTTTGGAGTACTTTTTTGACTCACTCAAGAAAGAGTTAAGCATATGTTTATATGTAATTTCACTAAAACAAGTGTACTGCCGAATGTACTGACAAACATTTATGTTAAACTAAAATACACTGAAATATCATTTCTAATGAAAAATGTTACATGTATTTCAATATGTGTGTAATAACACATTTAATCATAGGTAAACGCAACAGTTAAAATAATAATTAAATACTTTACGCATTCTTTATTATGTTAGCCAACAAAAATAAGTGCACTTCTTTAAAGCAAGACAAAAGATTATTAAAACACAATGATTTAAAATTTAAAATTCTAATTTGACAAAGTGTGTTAAAAAAGATTGGCATGACAGTGTACTCCCTTTAAGTACTCTAAAGTGGCCTTTTGTTTCATTAATATTATATTTATCTAGAAATAGATTTTTTGTGCACTACAAGTGTACATTCAATACAATTAAGTGCTCTTCTGTTTCATAAGGGCCACTGAATCTGTGGAATAATCAGGTGTGCTCAGAAAACACACCATTTATCATCGTCTTCTGTGTGAGAAAAGCTATTCAGGACTCATCAAGTGTTTTCTCTTTTCAGACTGTCTCTGAGTCGCTCAACTAATTCTCTAATTGAGGCATTTTAGTGCATCGCAAACTCATTATAGATAACAGCGGGTTTCCTCAGAGGCCACAGATAATGTGTCTAGTGTGATAATGTAATTGTTTGCTGTTGTATAATGAAGGAATTGAGAGTTAGGTCAGGCTTTGAGTTAAGTTAGTACATTTATTGTGACATTAGCGTAGACAAGGGTCATGTTGCACATGCCAAAGGACTGCCCACCAAGTTGTTTATAAGTTACTAGGCTACTACAATAATCACCTTTGGGAAAGGATTATAGTTTAAATTTATATTCTATTCAATTAGCTAAACCTTAGGGTGCTTTTTTGACCCACTTACGTAGGACTTAAAGGTGCAGTGTGTAAATTTTAGTGTTTTTTTTGTTTTTTTTTAGTAGCCAGTCAAGCAAACACATCTGTAGAGCAGTTTGTCCATTTAGGGCTACTGTAGAAACATGCCACTGCAAAATGCCAACTTAACATGTAAGGTGACCCCCAGTGTGTGTAGATAAATGGCTCATTCTAAGGTAATAACATGACCATGAACATGAGTTCATTATGTAAGGTCTTTATACACCAGATCATATCTGTCAATAGATCCTCCTAAAATGTACACAATGCACCTTTAAGAGCATCTTATATATCAAGTGTACTGCTGAATATTCTTAATGGTAAACTGTAATATAGATATATATTTGTATGTAATGTCATGGTGAAGCTGCAATTTAGCACATTTCAAAATAATTAACTTTAAATGTAATATTGAAAAACATAGTAATTTAAAATTTACTTTAAAGAAAACTTTCATTTGACATTATTACAGGTGCACTTTTATCTAAAAGTATATTTTTTTAAATATACTTTTAAGATTTGAATTACACTCCAAGTGCAAATTCAGTACAATCGACCCTTTGCCAGCAGTTTGATTGACAGGCGATCTGACCAATCATAACCCAGAATCTGCCATTTTATCCGACAAAGCAGTCAGGGGAGTTAGTAGATTAACGTTGGTGAACTTGAACTTGAAACAACATTCCTTCTGATGTTCATTCATGTTTATTTGATGCTATAAATGAACTAGTATGAAGAGATGATCGGGTCACGAGCCGCTTGAAGGAGCTACAGCGATTTGCCACTATACAGTATTTATTGTTTAAACTTCTTTAAAAAAAATTATGATATATTAAATATGAAAGTGTTTAATATGTCTGTCGACACATTGTCAGTGTTGGATGTATTTTTCACTGCATGAGAACATGATGTGTGGCATGAGAGCACATGGCTTGTCGGACATAGCAACAGTAACTAAAAGGGGGCGGGTCTTTGTGAAGGTTCAATTACGTCATTAAGTAAGATGCTTTTTAAACTCACTTAAGTGTTTGTTAGGTGATTATTAATATTGGCCTTATGGCAGTACACTGGTTATACATTAGCCATTTTCATCAAAGACACAATCCCACTGCACAGAGATACAGCGTTTTAAAAAAAACCCTTCATAATATGCCTCTCAGTCAGACCCAGTAGGATACTAAGAGACAAGTGTTTGTGTGTGCGTGTATGTGTGTCCATGAGTGCCACAGTCCATGAGTGACTGTATATGCATGTTTTCACATGGATATTCATATTTCTGTTTCAATGCGTGTGTGTGTGTGTGTGTGTGAGGGGGTTCCGGAGCAGAATTCATTGCTGGCAGTGATTGATTGTCTCTTTGAAGATAAAGAGCTCCCTGGATTCCTCCTGCTGTTCTTCAGTGTGGCCCTTTGATTGTGGAAGACACCTCTCTCTCTCTCTCTCTCTCTCGCTCTCACTCTCTTTCTTTTTAATCTCTGCCGTCTTTATTGATGTCATGCGGAGGGCTGTGCTCCAGTACACAAACACTTCTTAGTCACAACTCGGAATGGTTGAGAAATGCTACGACAAGCCCTGGGCACAGGATTATCATTGTGGCGGTTGAGTTTTCCCTTTAACTCTAAGCTGATGTCAATATTATCACTAGTAGTCAAGGTGTTTCAGATACAGGCTCGTATAATTGGTGTTATTACACGTCTTAGGCTTGATTAGCACATTATAAATAGTGTATTTGAAGTTCACTGCAGCAAATATGACTAAAGTCTCTTCTACTGTCACATTTTAATAAGTAAACTATTAAAGCTGCTTAGTAAACTAAGCACCTTGTGTTACCAACCCGTAAAGCAAAGATAAAAAATGAACTGTGAATGAATGTGAGCGGGGGCAGGTTCTGCTGTTTTTGTGGGGTTTTAGGTCTTAGGGTATAGCAGATATATTAGCAATTATGAACCACAAGCTGATTGGTCAAATAAATCCAGGACGATGGATGATGCAGGAGAATTATACAGTAAATGTATTTAATGCGCTTATACTAATTCTAGTACTAGTACTCATACAAAGTTATCATATTTTAGGTTAAATTATAAGCTTAAATGTTGTAATGATGCATATTTCACTCTTATTATTGTAGTAAGTACATGTAACATGTATAAATGTAAAAATAAAGTGTTTCCATGAATTTTTTATAATTTGACCCAGTATTTGTGTGCTATGGATGTTTCGTGTAATTCCAGAAACAGCAGCTTGACGCTAGCACCAAACTCTGTTGGAATTAGCTGTGATCAGAGTTGTTGCTTATGTAAAATATTTCCATGTGTACTTTGTCCCAGAAACAGAATCTGACAAAACCTCCTTGACATTTTGGGACATAATAAATTATTAAATATTTTCTACATAAAGAAATACTGCTGTTTAAACAGTCTAAAAGTTCAGTTCTCTTTTAAGAGCTGGGATAGTCCCTGAAAGTGACAAAACCTCTCATTGAAGATTGCTAGACTGATTCATAAATAATGGAAATGCTGTCATTTAAAAGTCTAAAATGTTGGTGTTTTAGGGGTTGATTTTGTCTATAGTAATTAGACTCATCTTTAAACAATAGAAGTCACTGGGATGTCCTCAGGAATACAATGAAACAAAGCCGTGTGAGTGAGTGTTGGCGTGCATGTGTTTGTATGTGACTGAGTGTCTGTGCAAGTGAGTGAGTGAGTGAATGAGTAAGCACATGTGTGTTAGTGATAGAGGAACAGCTGCCAGGCTTTTACAACAGTTCTGTGGAATATGGCTAATTTGGTATTCATGAGACTGGGCCCTGGACTTGAGATGCTGTCCCCCAGGCTGTCATGCCTGTTTCTGTCAGAAAAATATCCCTCTACTAGCTACTGAAACTCTCTCTCTCTCTCTCGGTCTCTCTCTGTCTCTCTCTTACATACACACATACACTCATCTAATGTAACTGAATTGTTTACAGAGAAAATGAATCACATCATCAGTTGCAGTTTTGTCAAAGGCCAAACTCAGAGTCGCTTTTATGCCCCGAGGTGTTTTAAGTGGCTAACTCAAATATCATTAACGTTACATTTTATTAGTGTAAAAAAAAAGTTTGCTGAAGTTTTGCTTAGCACAAACTCTTAAGTTGAAAGTTCACGCAAGTTCAATGAAGTCTGAATCAAATTTGAGTTTCGGCATAAATCTCTTTAACATTTAAAGGGATAGTTCACCCGAAAATGAGCATCCAGTTGTCATGTCATTCCAAATCCATTTGATTTTTTTCCTTCTTGCACAGACCACGAAGTGAGAAATGTTGAAGAATGTACTAGTTGTTCGTTTTCCAAGCAACAAATCAGTGCTGGAGCTTTCAATCTTCAAAACGAAAAGCAGCCCAACCACTATACTGATATTGCATCTATATGTATGGCTTCCTAGCTTCTGTTTGGACTGTTTACTATCCAAAACTAGTCAAAACTCATTCAAACTGCTCGGAAGACTCCTGAACCAAACCATGTGTGACTCCGAGGTTGACAGAAACTTTAAGTGAGTGGGACATGTCTGTTTTGCACCATCTATGTCTATGCAACCCACATCTTTGGAGATTTGCAAGAATTCATTCCTTAGCCACACATAAACACTCTCCAGCTCACACACACACACAAACATCCTTACAACGAGATATGTTATTTAGGAAGCAAAAATGCATAAGACCCCACACTGACCTCCGTGAATATTTAGACATTTAAAGGGACCCCAAAATAGGTCTTCTGATGAAGAATAATAATAGAAAAATAGAATAGAAAAATAATCCATCTCTGTGAGTCCATATAATGCAAGTGTACGGAACATCCACTTCCGGCCAACTGTGATACGCTGCCACCAGCGTGTTACGAAGGGTAATGTAAGTGTGCTTCACAACATGCTTACATTCATCACAACCGAATGCACATGATGGTTGGCCAGATGGGTAGTCGTGGCCTAGTGGTGAGGGAGTCGGGCTTGTAATCTGAAGGTTGCCGGTTCGATTCCCATGCCGACAGGAATTGAAGGTGGGGATTGTGAATGAACAGCACTCTCTCCACCTTCGATACCGTGACTAAAGTGCCCTTGAGCAAGACACCTAACCCCTAATTGCTCCCCTTGTAAGTCGCTTTGGATAAAAGCGTCTGCTAAAATGATGAAAAAAAAAAAATATACGATGAGTTATAGTTTATAGTTAAAGTACCTACCATTTAGCTTGAGAAGACATTGATTCACTAACTGTGAATCAATTGGGTTGTATGGATTAGTCATCTTCACTTTGTGGGTTTTTTGAAGCCTTAACTTTGAGGTACCTATTCACTTGCATTATATGGACTCAAGGACTATTTTTCTAAAAATCTTTGTTTGTGTTCTTCTGGAGAAAGGAAGTGATTTGCATGTGGTACAACATTAGGGTAAGCAAATGATTAAAGAGTTTTTCAAATGTTTTTAATTAATTGTTTTTAAAAGAAGGTTCATTATCTGATCCAAAATACACCAAAAACCGTAATATTGTGAAATATTTTTACATTTTAAAATAACTGTTTTCTATTTGAATATATTTTAAAATGTAATTTATTTCTGTGTTGGCAAAGCTGAATTTGTATCACATGATCCTTCAGAAATCATCCGAATATGCTGATTTTCTGCTCAAGAAACAATATTATTATCATCAATTTTTCAGGATTATTTGATGAACAGAAAGTTCAAAAGAACAGCATTTATCTGAAATATAAAGCTTTTGCGACATTATAAATGTCTATACTGTCATATCAATTTAATGCATCCTTGCTGAAAAAAAGTATTAATTTCTTTAAAAAAAAAAAACTCTTACTGACCCCAAACTTTTGAACAGCAGTGTATAATGTTACAAACGCTTACTATTTCATATAAATGCTGTTCTTTTGAACTTTCTATTCATCAAATAATCCTGAAAAAAAATTGAACACAACAGTTTTCAACATTAATAATAATACATTCATGTTCTTCTGTCTACTTTTTTTTTATACAACTAGACCAAATAGTCACACACAAGCCCTAGTCTGTAGCATTTAAGTGTACACTCACCCTCTCCTCCTCCTCCCTCAGGTCAGGCATGGTGCTGACACACAGTGTAACTGCCGTGATGGCCACAAACACCACCGAGAGGCAGGCAAAGATCTTCCCAGGAATCCCAGAGTGAGGGTTCTCCACCATGTCTCTGAGGCTGTGCATGCACCCGGCCATACGACTCTCCTCTGGGCTTCCGACACCCGGCACCTCCTCGCACGACTGGGGCGTGGTCAGCTCGACCTCCTCATCCTCCTGCCGTAGTCTCTCCCGCTGCTCCTCCTGCCGAAGACGGAGTTTTCTCAAACAACACCACTCCAGGCTGGCCTCCTCCACTCCCCAATACAACAGCTCCTCCTGAAAGGAAAGCGCGCACATCTCCCGCAGAAGACGCAGCTTCCCGGCCGCCAAGAATGTGACGATGGAGCGGAAGGCACTGGGACTTCGGTCGAAGAAGAACTCGTTGCAGTGCGCATCGTAGTCATCACATAAGTCGAGGATTTCCTCGGCATTGCTGCAGCTACGTAACTTCCCCAGGCGTGTCAGTGGGAACTCCTCAAGAGTGGACCATGGTATGCGATAACGGATGCCGCCCACATTGATGATGGCGGTACGGTCAACTAAAGCACCCTCGTCCACTCCAGCCCCTCGATTCCGGTGAACCTCGTCCTCCTGCACGCCGGGCTTGCATTGGAGTTGCGCTCGTTTGTAGAACACACCCTTTTTGCTGCTGATTTCGTGGGGGTTCTCCAAAGGGTTAAAGTGGAAGGAGGTAAACTGATGATCAGTGCTGCCTGCTAGGAAAGCCACCTCTTGGTACATCTCTGCCACGTGGCTGTGCAGGCCGTACACTCCACAAATTCACAGTCTACCGGGTCAGGGTGGTCATCATGGCGGAGCTTTGAGAGATAAAAGAGGCAGATATTAATAAAGACTAATTGCTATAGTTCCTTCTCCGTGTTGCAAGCACAAGGTGCATAACACAACAGATTAATTAGTCCAGATATATCCCAAACACACTCCTTTGTACACTACACATAATTAAAGGCGAAGTTTGCCGATTTTCAGCTAGCTTTGCATTACTGCAATGTATATGAGAATGAAACTTTAATTGTCAGCATACGTACACCGGATGACAAAAAATGTGTGCTTTTGTTAAAACTACAGATCGGACGTCTGCATTTTTGCATTCCAATATTGACATCAGCTTCCAACACTTTGAACCGAATTGAGCTGAATGATCACAACACTACATTACATTTGACTTTGTTTCATAATTAATACATTTTGCAACATTGACACTGTTATTGAACTGAACTGAATCAACACTGAACTCAGAGAATAATGCACTTTTGTCTTCTGTAGAGCAGATTTACAGCGGAATGAAACGATTTCAAAATTGATTAACTTTGCACTCATTGAACTGAACTGAATCAACACTGAATTGACTACAGCTGAATAATGACACTATTGTCTTTACACCAGAATTGAATTCTGTTTGCCTCATTGATCATAATTTTCCTCTTTATCACAGTATTATTTGTTCAGATGTTTAAGGGGACCTATAATGCCCCTTTTACAAGAAGTAATACAAGTCTCTGGTGTCCCCAGAATGCGTCTGTGAAGTTTCAGCTCAAAATAGCCCACAGATCATTTATTATAGTTTGTCAAATTTGCAAAAACACATAGTTTTTGTGTGTCCCTTTAGATGCAAATGAGCTGCTGCTCCCGCATGCTTTCCAGAAGAGGGCGGAGCTTTAACAGCTCGAGCTTTGGTTGCTCAACAACAAAGCTGGAGAATCTCACGCAGTCAAAATGATGATTGTCAGTAACGGTGTTCAGCCTTACATTGTTCAAGCTGGAGTTTGACACTAATGGAGAGACTCAGGAAGATGTTAAAACTTTTAGAATGCATCTGGACGTTTCTGAATGGTTAGTGGATAAATTTATGTAGTTGCTGTGGAGTTAATTCAACTCAATGACTAGCACAGGCATGGGCAAACTCGGTCCTGGAGGGCCACTGTCCTAATCCTGATAAAACTCACCTGTGTGTAATCCTGAAGATGTAAATTAGCTGTTTCAGGTGTGTTTGATTAGGGCCTCCAGGACCGAGTTTGCCCATGCCTGGACTAGCATGTGCCGTCATGTTAATCTTTCGTGCAAATCCAGCGTTGAATTGCCCCTTGTTTATGAAGCAGTCCCGGGTAAAATGACAGCATGGTAACAACACTCTACTACCACAACTCTTCCTCTTCTCTAAAGCAGCCCAACATGGCCTCGCCCCCTTTGTTGCGTGTTCTCAGGGGCAGGGTGAATGTAGATTCTAGGGTTAGGATGTCACTAACCCGGAAAGAAGCTTGTTGTAGTCCTTAAACAGAGAATTCTTTATAAGAAAATATCTGCATTGAACTTTGAGTGTAACTATGCAGACCTTGTTTATGATCTAACGGCAACATTAAAGTTAAAAAAGTGAAATCATAATCAATCACCTCTTTAATGCTTAAATCATCCCTGTAGCTCTAAAGACCCTTTAAGCCACAAAACAACACAACACAATCAGACCAAGACATAACAGAAGGGAATTGTGCACAGCTTCCTTTGTGTTGTGTCTTAAAGGAATAGTTCTGGTTGTTATTTTTCCCCATGCAATTACAATTAATACAGACGGAAGCTTTCAAGCTTCAAAAATGGACACAAAAGAACCGGGTGCTTAAGGTATATTCCATGTCTTCTGAAGCCATAAAAGCTTTGAGTGAGGATCCCTAGTGTTCATGGGAGTTTGTGAGACAAGTATGCTTGTCAACATTTTGGGGATTTGGATCTTTTAAATGAATCCAATTCACAAAACCATTGTTAACAAGTACATATGAATGTGTATTGAATGTGCACTTGTAGTGTACTTACATTTCTTTTTAAACTGGACTTGCATATGTGTGTAATGTGTCTGTGTGTAATGAATGAATATAATATACAAGTTTCACTTTTTGAAAGGAATTAGTGAAATAAATCAACTTTTTGATGATATTCTAATTATATGACCAGCACCTGTATATATATATATATATATACTATAATACATTTTCATTTAATTGCAATTAACATGAACTTAAGTCTCTGAAAACATTACATTTAGTTCACATTTAATAAAATTCTTTTCAATTATATTATTTCCAGTTTTCCCTGCTCTGCTGAGGATTTTGAGTAAAAATGAGTACACAGAATTTTGACTTTCCAATCCATCATTCCATGAACTAGTATTCCACGAATAAGTAGCTTTCAGCACGTTGACAAAAATACTCAATGAAAGCATAAAAGTAATATATTTGTAATAAAGTAAAGTAATATATTCATTGCCTTAGTCTCCTAATACAACATCACATTCTCCTTACTCCATATTTGTCTCTTTTTTTTTTAACAGTAGTGAAAATAGGTTCTCCCATGGCTTTGGAAGTCGTAATTGCTCATGAGTCTCGGGATTCAGTGAATTCATGTCAACACAACAAAAGTTGAATCCCAAAGCAGAGGAATTAATTATGATGTTTTCTTTTCTATACATGGGTAAGTTCCTAAATGAGCCATGTTCTCTACACAATAGCAGAGTAAGGTCCAGTGCTCTCAAACGAACACGGGTATAATTAGTGTGACTGCAATAGATTTATGAACCTTCTTAAGCCAGAGGATTCAATCTGTAATCCTTAGAAACACACCATCGGTCTCACAAAGGCTAGTCAACATTTTACGAAATTAAAGCATGACGCATTCAAACAGCATATCTGAGCAGAAAGGAGTCTCCCTCATTGTGTATATTTATTAAGACGTCAGAAATGACTATCATAGTGAATATTACTGAACTTCAAAAAGCAGTAGGCAGAATTTTAAAGCTCACTTAAATCAATCTGGTTTGTATAATTTTAATAGCATTTATGAAATCTCTTTTAGAGTGACTCCTCTAAAGTTATGACATAAGAAAACTTTTGAACGTCATATGTGATCCAGCTTCTGTCTCGTCTGGGCTTTAATTTATTTCTTAACATGTTGCCTGAGCCCCGGGGCCTCTGACGATCCAAATGAATCACTGTCTAACTGAAAGATGCCATGTGTTACCGCTCAATCCATGAGTCAATATATGACCCAGCATTTCCTGCATGAAGCTCATTCTGCACATAATGTGCCAGTTGAAGTAGGTGCCAAGGCATTTTGAAAAAATGCAAATGAGGCAGACTTACTCTTGTCCAATGACACAAGGAAGCAACATCTAACAATGATAACTGATTGAGTATAGTAGTGCAATGTAGATGACAGATCTTTCCAACATGAGGTGACTTGTCAAGTGTCACCTGACCTGTCAAGTGAATGCAGTACCAAACAAAGCAAAGTGACTGATCCGAAACGTTTGAATGGTATTATACATATATATTGTAGTATAATACATATTATTTTATATAATAAATGTGACCCGTTCAGGCAAAATTAGTCTTGATGTGCAAAAATGAGTTATTGTTATTTTCACAATCTGTATTTAAAAAAACCCCTTCAAAATGACGTATGATTTGTCAGAGAACAAATGACTGAGCTACACCTGTTTGAAGTCGATAAAGTCAATTTTGAGAAAAATCGAGTTAAAGTTTTCTGAAGGTTCCAAAATCAAATCAACTAGCAACCATACCTTACAATCCCTTAGTAACACCTAATTTGGTGCACACACCTCGTCCCAACCAAATATCTATAGGAAAATGTGTAAATTCAACTTTTGTCAATATTTTACTTCAAGCAATGTTTAATGTTCAGAAATTTTATATGTGTATCGGGATCGCACCCTGTCTGAGGCGTCTTTGTGGACACGCTTCGGATCTGTCAGTCAGCGCGAGTAAGATCGATTTGTTTACATCAGCTTGACCTTGAAAATCACTTTTCATTGGTTTTGACTCTTGCCATAAAAAAGGTTTTAAAACGGTAGCAAACTTGTGCAGAGGAGGGAAGCTCGAGTAGTGAAAAACGGCATTTTTCATGGACAAAGGAAAGGTACTCCTCTCAGAAAACAAACAAATAAGGATACTTTTAGATACTTAATTGCTATTTGAAGCATTTGGATCGATAGACAAGGGCTTAGTGAACTCATTTTTGTGAAAACCTCACATTCGACCAAAAATCAGACTTGTTTTGCCTGTAGCTGGTAGTTAGCCCGTGCGTATTCCGACTCATTTTGCCTGCACGGGTCACAAATATTATACTGTATGCCATACATTATTGTATTTATTATTTTACAGGAACTTGTAAATATTAATAGATTGTGATTATTTAATACCAAGTCCATAGAAATTGTTTTTTTTTTCTGGTCCTGATGGAAATGCTGAGGACACTGCTTTATTAAAGCCAGGTCTGTGGATATTGGGGGGTAAGAGAGAGGTCAAAAACAGAGAATATCTGAAGCAGTATTCACTTTTATGGCAGCTAGCGCTCAAGGGAAAAGCTCAAACTGTGGTGGCCTTTGAGGATCATTCTGCGATCAGACAGTTATGTCTCAATGCTCTTCTGCTTTTAATGCAAGTCTCTCTCCCCCGACAGAGCGCTTTTTCATTGTGACAGTAAAGACATTTATAATCTAAAAAAATATTTCTGTTTCAAATAAACGCTGTTCTTTTGAACTTTCTTTTCACCAGTGAATACTGATACTGATTTTCATCAGCACAACCATTTTCGTGAGCAGCAAATCAGCGTATTAGAATGATTTCTGAAGTGAAACTGATGATGCTGAAAATTCAGCTTTGCCATCAGAGGGATAAATGAATTTTTTTCACTAAGTTTCACTGTATTTTTGATCACCCTAAATGTAGCCTCGGTGAGCATATGAGACTTTCAAAAAAAATGCAAAAATCTTACCAACCCTGAACTTTTATATTCAATATGAAACTATTCACACACATACATGCACAAGAGGAGTGAAAACATGAAACATTGAGATGAAGTCCCTAAAGGCAAAGAGTGTAAGAGTGTGTTCAGACTGAGACAGTGTGGGCAGAGCTGTCTAGCTTTCTTTCTTTCTTTCCCACTGTTTAATCTATTAATTAAGCGACGTCAGTTTTGAAGCTGGTCTGTGAGATCTAGAACAATGGTTAAAGACCTTGGAGACAGTCATCACTATTAGCAATCAGCACAGATCCATTCTAAGATGCCTGTAACATCGACTTTCTTTTATGTGAACTTCTTCATAACAGCACACAGGGGCCTGGAGGTCTGTGTAGACATATTAAAGCACAGCCACACAAACTCTTCAGCACAGACAGACAGCTGTGGTGAGAGATGAAAAGGAACATGTTCAGGAGCCTGTATGAGCGATGGTGCTGATGAAGAGTGCTGCGGTGCGGTGCTGTGCTGTGTGTCTCTCATGGAAGATGAATTTCAATAGTGCTGATGGGGAGATTTCTGCTGTATGGCGCTTTGAGTTAGAGACTGATAAAGGTACTCATGAATCAATATGAGGTATTTGTGTTTGTTCTTAATAGATGGTGACTTTATTCACGCCACTGCGCTGTAAAACGAACGGGAAGACAATAAGTGGATCGTTTTTCTGTCACTCAGTGTTTATGTCTTCAGTGATGAAAACTAAAAGTCCTCTCATTCAACAAAACACACAGATTAACTGTGTATTGTTTCAAAACAAACATATATTTTTTATTCATATTAATATTAATGATACAAAGTCTATTTTAACTTTACATTAAGATTTTGAGGGGTTTTTTTACGTAAAGGTTGATTAAAATGAATCAATTGATATTAATGCGCATATTCAGCATTTCCCAGATGCTTTTATCCAAACAAACATGCATTCCCTGGGAATGGAATGGATCATTGCTAGCGACAAGACCAGGATATACACCTCCATAACTTGGAAAAGAAGAAAGAAAAAGGATATGACATTTTAATCTGTCATTTCAGACACTACAAATTGAGTCATTTAAATAAATCTCTACTGGATAACTGTGACAGGTTTGGGGTCTGTTTCATAACTAATTAAGGGGTCATTTCTCTCTGCAGCAGTAAAACAGACACTATCAGATGATCATGTAATGTAGTAAATGAAGTTGGTCAATGGAAAAAGTAAGCGTAGCCTGTGTATATATATATATATATATATATATATATATATATATATATATCTATAGAGATCATATTTATGCATGTCAGTCACAGGTTAACAGTCAAGACCAAACAAGGACCATTCAGTAAGATCTGAAATGTTTTGAAAGCAATTCTTTTCAATTATTTTCAGATATATTTCAAACAGACATTATTTGTAAAGTTTGTTGATCCTTAAGAGACGTTGTGTTAATAGCAATTGTACCAAATGTAGGCTACTTTAACTCATGAGTCACCCAAATGATAAATGTACCATTAAAACTGACCTAGATGTCATTTAATATCCAAAGGACTTGTCCTATCCATTTCACCAAAATAAACCTGTTGTGGCTAATGTGATCACCTCCTTTATCAAACACACATACTTAAGACATGAATTGCTGTTGTCCACTTTTTTCCACGCTTAACCATCTAATTAAGTTTTCATTTTCTAACTTGGAATTGCTTAGTCATTTATTATAGGCTTTAACAACGCACATGCATAAATGGAAATGATCTCAAAGTTTCATGACAATCCTAACTAGTTATTAAAACGTACAAATAATAATCTAGAAAGCATTAGAACACAATCATATTAGAATATTGCAGAGTGGCCATTAAAACTCATTTGTCATCGTGGTTTCAGGTTATAATCATATTGTTTTGCCATAGCTGATATGAAATGGATGCATTAACGTGCTGGTAAAATGAAGCCCTGTTTTTAAAATTAATGTTAATTCTCAGTTATGTAACTTAATAGTTAACCATCTTGATTAACATCTTGATTTGCCTGAAACTCCTCTGTTCCGTGTTATAATGTAATCTACATCCAGAGAAACAGAGGAGTGGATATGAAATGAAGGCTTTATGTTAAAAACCCTTTCCTAACATAGCGTTTTGAACTCAGAAGAGCAGCGCACTGGAGGTTTGGAAACGCTCTTCCTCATTTGTCTCCTTCGGTTTGGATACTACTGCAATAACGCAGACAGAAACAAACATACAAGAGCCCCGAGATATGAACAGACTTATTGCAAACAAATTTAAACTCATAAAAATACATGATGAGAAGTCGACTTACCCGTTTTAAGCCCATTGATTTGGCGCTGCCCTGCTCATTTTCAGCTTGGACGTGCAAGTTGTGTTGCGATGCATTTGCACATTTACTTTTATTCCTTTATCCGCATAGCTGGATGATTTGATTCCAGCATCAGACTGACTCCAGCTCCCTGCTCCTCCACAACTGTTAAAGTTCCTCAGTCTTCGTGTCAGATCCGGATCTGTTAATGGGTGTTACTGCTGCTCTCGCGCGCGCACTCGAGTCCCCATCTCACCCCAAGCCTGCTTAGTAATAACAGAGCATTACCATGCAGAAAAACGCTAAAACACTTCTCGCTGTAATTGAACGGGTTTAATAATGAAGTTATCCTCATTATATGTAACCCATCCTGCTCAACGGTCCATTTGCGCGTGAATGCAAGTGGACGGGATGTAGCGGAGCCCATTTCCATCGAGTTTCAAAACATTAAATCAGTTTTTGAACTTTTTGCGTCGCTCGTTTTGCATTACATCCATCATGTCTCATTGGTGTAGATTTCTCATGGGCGTGTGTATGCGGTTCATCAATTAAAACAGCAGCATATAGGCTAATTATATCATTTATTTGATAAATAGTAACAAAAAATATCATATTCATATATTGAGATACAGGCTAAGCACTGTCTGTGAATACTGCAATAAAATACTGTGAGTTCCACCAGACTGGAAAAACATACAGCCTACATTAGATTGCATACATTAGAAAACATGAATAAAACAACATCTGCCACTCTCATATTTGTCTGTGATTTAGATCTTCTATAGTGGACACAGTCTGACCACTGAGGGGAGACAGAGAAGTCGATTCTACAGACTGTCAACGGCCTGTAATCTTTCTTTTTGTGTCCAACATTTTGGTCACGAGAACTCGAAAACATGCCTCTCATAAGCAAAGCGTTTGATAAGAATTGAAAGGTGTAGCAGGATTCATTTTTGTTTTTTTGTTAGATTTTTTGCTTCTGTCTATTCCTGTACACACTTACAGTACTTTTTAAGGAGTTGCTGCTGCATTTCATTTATAGTTTGACTGTCCATTTACTATATTCACCTGAGAATTACCTGAAAATCTGTGTAGGTAATAGACATTTTAAATGTGGT
Organism: Opsariichthys bidens; assembly: GCA_037194245.1. NCBI lineage: Eukaryota > Metazoa > Chordata > Actinopteri > Cypriniformes > Xenocyprididae > Opsariichthys > Opsariichthys bidens. The sequence continues at coordinate 13,614,841 of CM074302.1, forward strand.
TTACACATAGCACTTTTGATGACAGACACAAAGGCACAGTTAATAAACATTTGGCCTCTGCAATGCTTAAAGAATGAAACGGTGATTCCCAAGACCAGCTCAGAATAAACTGTATTTCTTGTTTACAATCATGTTGCTTTGCTTTGAGAGGAATCAAAATGAACAAAGTACCAAGAGAGCGTTGTAATTAAAGGCTGAGAGCTGATGTGTAGAAAAATTTCTGCGTGTCAGATGCTCAGCGTCATACTGCTCATTATTGTTTTCTGTGCACCAAACAAACAGTGAACATTATGTAAATCATCTGAGTTTAATGAGAGCGAACTGGTTGTGTATTCCAATTGTGAAGTTGAAAGTTGTCTGTTTTCTCTTGTATCTGCAAAGAGGATGTTATGTGACTATACAAATTTTTGATGAGATTTGGATGGCCTATAAATCTTTCATTGTTTTTGTATGCAAGTTTAAAGTGTTCAAAGTGACTCAACAGTCGTTCTGGTATTGGGCAGAAAAATCAAGTCCCTCATCTATCCATCATCCTTGTGAGAGTAATGCTTCAAATTACTCACGGTTCGGTTTTTATTACCGTTTTAGGTATACGGTTCGGCATGTGCTATGCTCAGGGGGAAAAAAGGACTACTGTTAAATATAACTGAAGAAAAGAAGAACAAATAATCAAACTACAAGTAACAACACAAATACATACAATAGAGCAAAGATTCAAATAAACAGTGCTTTTCGGTAGTTTTCAGGTACAGGGATCGAATAAAGTAGCTAATCAAATGTAAAAAAACATTGTATAATAACACAATATAATCTTCACTATATAAATTAAAAAGGAATTATTAAGTTACAAAATCCATTCAGTCAAGAGCAGTGAGTGAATCTTTTGTTGTTTGAATGACATTAAAAACGCACTGCTGTCACTTTAAGATGTAACGCGGTATCCTGTCAGTAACTGTAACACTGATACTGTAAACACACGCTCTTTCTCGAGAGTTTATAAGTTCACTTAAGACAACTTAACCTACTATCTTTGCTAGAATACTCGCCAAGACGGTTGACAATTTTTGTGTGAATTTGTCAGTTCAAGCACGAGACTCAATATTGGCGCGCGCGCGCGCTTCGGATTCGTGCACATATTTTCTCACAGCACGCGCGCGAATTCTCTCTTGCGTCTTGCGCTCGAAAGTTTAAATTGGCAAGGCTTCAATGAGTTTAGTATAAACTCTCCCCTGTGCTCGCGCGCTGTCAACACCCGGGTGATAATTGGGTAAATGACTGGTCATATTGAGCAAACGGCACTCGCATTGAACAAAGGTTAGGGGAAGCCATAATGTGTATCCATTGACAGAAACAAGCACAACTGTTTTATTTACTTTCAACAAACCATGTTATAGATGCGCATGCGCCGTCAGATATGAGCTAAACCGCGGTGCAAGTGCGTGACAAACCGTGTGTGGAGAACGGTAGGCTTTTTTATTTTCATTTTTAACTGAGAACTGTTAAACCCCTAGTTTACAGTGATGAGCTGATAAACTAACATCCTGTAAAGTGTCTCTATCATGCTTTTTTGGATGTTACCTTTCTTGTAGTATGTATTATAGCTGTTTGTGGAGGTAAAATGTCTGCAAAATTTCAAACATCATAGTGCTCAACAAATGGAGTTATTATCTCTCTAAAAAAAAAAAGATTCAATTCTGAACTGCCTGAAATGAGGTATCAGTAATTTCCTGCAAGAACCTACATAAGTGTGTAAAAAATTTGCATATAAGGCTACCTGCCTCTTCATTGGTTGCCCACGAACAACATCTACTTTGACCCGCCCTCAAACACTGTAGCTGGAAGAGTTTGATTTGTGTTGTCATGTCGAGAAGACGCTATTTTCGCGCCGCAAAAGCGAAATCAACTTTGTGTGTGCCTTCGAAGAACGATGACTGGGCCTCGAATTGATACGGTAAAACCAACACCATTGATACGGTTTGTATCACTGCGTATACAAGTTCTGAGAAAGCCTCCAGAGCTGAAATTCAGAAATGCGGATGGACGTTTTGTTACACATCCGGTGTAAGCGGTAGACAACAGAATGGGCCATCTGGCCAATCAGAGCAGAGTGCCTCTGATAGGAAAGGAAGGGTTTAGAGACACTGGATCCTTGATCGAACTGTTTCAGAGACAGTGAGAATAGAGGTGAAACTGCAATGTGTAAAAGTTTTGCATGTAAACCTATTGCAGGAGACCTGCAAAACAAAATTATGAACCTTTAAAATAGCATAATAAGGGGACTTTATTGGACATTGCCAGTATGAGCCTTGCAATAAGCAGAAGCTGTCTTGTAAGTTCTGCAGTGACACATATACAGTACAAGCCCAGCTGAAGTGTTGTTTGGAAGCTGTACTGCACTAGCCCACACAAACACAAGTGACGCAAATGCAGTATTTTCTCCCGAGTGTTGCTCCTGAAGTCCCGTCGGCGATGGATCCAGCTGACAGTGTCATAATGAGCAGCAATGCTGTGGGTAGGAGGGCTTCACTCATGTCAGATACACAAGCTAATGACACACGGAGAAAGCGAGAGTTATGTCCAAACGTATAACTTCAATCAAGTGAGTCCTGCAGGCGGACCGCTCTCTCTTACGATCCTCGCAGAGACAATAATGGTGAATGATCATGAATGTGAAGCAGAAAAACACATTCCCACATGTGATGTTTAGACAGCAATGCATTCAAGTAAATGTGATTACACACATGATTACACACAGTAGTGCTTCTGCAGAGATCGTTTGATCATCAACTTCAACACTAACTGCCGGATGGCGTTCGTGGAAGCGTCGTGTCTCTTCAGCGTCTGCTACCTGTAAGCACAGCACAGTGGCATTTATGAGGACTTAAACATGTACCACAGATGAATGAAAAAGGCTTTAAAGCCCCACAGCAGAGCTCATTTCTCATTCCCCAGCTCTTGCAGGGATGCTTTGTGGGTTTCATGGCTGAACCATTACATTTCCATAGACTATAGCAGCCTGGATTTGGTACAGTGGTATTACAGTGGGTACATTAGTAGTTTTGGCTGCTTAGCATGGCTTCATTACCACACATTTTACTTAAAGGATTAGTTCACTTTACCCCAAGCTATACTCACCCTCAACCCGTCCTAGATGTATATGGCTGTCTTCTTTCTGATGAATACAATCTGAGTTAAATGAATAAATATCCTGATGCATCCAGACTTTATAATGGAAGTGAACGGGACCAATGAGTATGAAGCTGAAGGAAGTGCATCCATCCATCATAAGGCAGGAACACACCAAGCCGACGGTCGGCCGGTTGACAAGTTTTCTCGGCTGAAGTTGGTCCTCGTCGGCTGTTTTTCGGTATGTTGAATTGGGCTGTCGGTGAGAGAGAGAACTCTGATTGGCTGTTCAGTAAAGCAAACGAGTCAGTTCACGAGAATATAAGCAAAAGTTATGAAAGCAAGCAAAGAAATCATGACGGCACCGACAGAAGGTTGTTCTAATTTCACGTCATCTCACCTGAGCGCTCGAATGCACGAATATTTTCATAATAACATGAGCGGAGTGGAATAAAGAACGAGATCAGCATGACTGATATTCAAAGCGGTAAGCAAGCGCTGCTTTGTTTATGGTTTGTATACTTGCAGTCTTAGTTTTGCTTTCCCTTTATGAATGACGAATATTGACACAATATAGTGTGTCAGGGAAACTTTGAACCCAGAAGCTGCCGACGTGAGTCTGCTTTTGTCGCCACTAGTTCGTCAGCGTTGGCTTGGTGTGTTTCCGGCTTTAAACATACTCCATACGGCTTCGGGGGGGGGTTAAGAAATGCGTTTGTGTAAGAAAAATAACCATATTTAAAAAGTTAAAGTAAAATATCTAGCTTCCGCCAGACCGCTTTCCGTGTTGAACTTACCAAGAAAGTGTAACACCTCTTGCATATCAAGACTCTTACGCCAAGTCCTACAAAACGTATTCAACTTAAGAAGAAAAAAACGTAACTGATGGTATGTCTATCAGCTAGATATTGCTGAGCGAAATCAGAGAAATGGTCAAAAATCTAGCTGTCACCAATTCATGCTTAAGCAGTTTATGATTGATGCACAGATAAAGGAAAACATGATCTCCTGCGTCATTGGCTTATTAAGCACAATGAGTTTAAGAATGTGCCTCTAAATGTCGGTCTGGGCTTTCACTTAAAAAAATGGTGTGTAAGAAATCTGTCTTGGCCAATCATGAAATGATGACGGTGATGAAATCGCTGTTTACACCTGTCACTGAAAAAAATACAAAAATGACACAGACAGTGACACTAAACATCTTGGCGAATGTGAAAGTGGCATCGTGTTTAAAAGTTTTCTTGTGCTTAGTCTTAATGGTAAAACATGGAAAGTCATTGCTTGTGTCAACAGTTGAAGTCAGTCCAGCAAATGTACTGTAATTTACCTAGTTTAAAGAGTGAAAGCAGTCTAGTGCCAGGGTCGTTCTCAGGGTCAGAGTATATAGGGCCCAAGGCTTATAATTTTGCTCCATGAATTCAAGCAATTGACTAATTGTGTCTGCAGCTGATTTTATAGTACTTTGACACTTTACAGTCAAATTCATCTCTCTTTACAGTGTTACCAATATAATCAAAATGTGGACTATTGCTTTTAAAGATAGAATCTACTCACAAATGGCAACAGTTGGAAGAGTCTCTGCCCACTATACATTTTTGTGAGGAACAGCACAATCTGGGATTAGCGAGAGATCTGGTTTCTCTTTAGTGATGGTTTGTGCCAATAAAAGTGAATGAGTTCTGAGTGGGACTGAACAGTGGTGGATGAGTGTGTTCTGACTGTCATAGTACAATATAAATGTTTGATTGATTCTGCTGCTTTTCTTCAGGGCTGTAATCTTGTTCAATTAAAGTGAACTCAGAATACATTAAGCATCACAGTGAGGATTAAGTGAAGTGATATGTGACAGGAACCTAGGGTTTGATTATCATTTGAAACATTTGTATTGTTTTCAAGCACTATTTATCTATTATTACAATGCAAGTAAATAATTGTACACAATTCTTCAGCCACAGAATTAGCCGAAAATGTGTGCCTTTTGTTGCAAGTTGTGGATGTAAGCATTGTGTTTCCATAAACCATTTCATGTGAGTGAGCAAATTAATAAAGTGTCGCGTTTGACAGAAACATTGCCAAGGATACTGACTGAGCCAGCCAGAGGTTTGTGAGCGGTTTCACGCTCCAATCCAGTTTTTAATCAAATTTTCATGTTGACTCAAATGTTTTGTTTTTCTACAGTTCTAAACATATTTAATCTTTCTTGTATCGTTGCCATAGTTCCTGTCTTGAACTTTTTGCTTGATCATGTCTTCTGAAAACTTTTGACAATGTGTTCAATGTGTTTTTGATGTCTTTAGTAGATCAAAGTTGGTTTGTGGTTCTCTGTTTAACAAGATAAGTTGTTGGCCTCAAGGTTTCCATGAAGAATGTTTAATATTCACTGTAAACCCTGACCCTCAAAAGAATTAATTAATTGGCAAACTCAAATGAAACAAATTAGTTCAATCAAATAAACTTTTAGAACTTTTCCTTCTGAGTTCACAAATCTGACACATTTGAAGTAATCTGAATTGTTTTGAGTTGTATTAATTTAACTTTCTTTTAATTCGGACAAACTTAAATTGACTTGAAACTGGGCTGGGATTTTTATTTCACAGCACGCCTTGGCACTCAAAAGAGAGTTAATGCTCAGATTTAGGTGTTATATAATGTTGTTGTCTTTTTTTGCAAGATTAATGTTAAGTGGGAGATTTAGTCGAATGCAATGCTTTGTTGTGCTAATTTAGAAAAGTTTCTGTTATGTGTGTGCGTTTTTTTTAAATGTTCTATATTTTTGTGCTTTCAGCAATTGCTACGCAGTGCTAATGTTATCAAAGCATTGTGTTACCAATTAGCATTCGCTGGATTAGCATTAATATGTTGTGATAATTTTAAGTTAAATGTATAAATTAATTTACTCAAGTTAAGAGCAATTAAAATGTATTTGTACAAAATTGAAATCTGCTAGTTCTGCTTACTTTGAATTTCTTACCTAACGGATTACCTCATTTTTTTTTTTTTGAGTTTTGCCAACTTATTCAGAATTACAGTGTTCATGGAATCTTTCCATTCCACAAAAAGTTCTTTATAGTGGAAAAAGGATTTTTAAAATGTTCTTCGTATTAAGAAAAAAATGGCACATATAAGGTTGACTGAAAGGAATTTTAGGGAATCAAAAATGGTTCTTATATGGCACAGCTGCTAAAAAACAAAAAAAACACTTTTTTTTGGAACCTTTATTTTCAAGAGTGTAGATTTAATGGTTGTGACAAGGCTTTGTAATGTCAGAAAAATTGGTACAAAAGCTGTCACTGGATGGTACCATTTAGATACTAATATGCGCACTTTTGGTAACAATATGAACCTCTGAGATAATAATATGCACTAGCGTACAAAAGTGTACCTTTTGAAAGGGTAACGTCCCAGTGACAGCTTCTGTACCAATTTTTTATGAGTGTGTACTGTATTATTTAGTGATTTTATTTGGGAGAACACTGCTTTTGCTCTTCCTGGAGCTTCTACTTTACCTTTCTCATTTGCATCCACAAAATGAAAAATCAAGTTCTGCCACTGGACAAGTCATTCAGTTAGTTTAATGTAGTGTGCTGTCCTGTAAGTGGGCGAGAAGGTGTGGAGAAGCTGATGAAGTGTTTTTTCATCACGCTGTCATGTGCTTCATGGTCTGATCACAATGCCCCACCATTGGTTATGTGCTGTTGTGCAGTTTTAATGTATTGTACAGCGCCTCCTGTGCTCGTTAAGTTGCTCTCGGCTTGTCAAATGTTTTTTCGGTGGTGGCATAACAGCGTCCTCTGAACAGTCACTGTGAGCACGACAGCTACACGAATCACTATATCCTTCACTGGACACACAGAAGCAACACAAAGGCTTTGAAACTACAAGACTGTCCTTAATAATAAAAAAAAAGTTTCATCGAGCTTGTGCTAGACAGACAGTTGTAAATATTATTATATCATATATTTCTACACTTTCTGTTCTGTTCTGCATGTACATAACAAGTACCAATATAATAACTACCTATTCTTAAACCTTACCACGACCCATGTAGTTCTGTTATATTATTCAGTAGCTTTTGGGGAAAGTATTATAAGTGTACATAGATAAATATATTCCATTTATTCCTTTTTCTGGAGTTTTCTTTTTCTATTCCACCTTCTGTCTAAATATTTTATATCAAGAGCCTGTTCTAAAAAAAAAATGCTGAGTTGTTTCAATCCATATTTGGGTCAAATATGGACAAACCCAACTGTTGGTTAATATTTTAAAATTAAATTCAGATTTTTCTTAGAATTAGGCATTCTAGGAACACTCAAAAATACTGTCATGCCGTAGAAATGATTATGAAGGTTAAGTCCAGTGCCGCAGAGAACTTCAGTTATGACAAGCTTATTTCATTTGTGTGTCGACCCCAGAGAAACTTTCAAAGTGGAGAAATAGCATGTCAAAAATCTGAAGTTCATATGTGTATGTGCAGGTCACATTCTGAACTGAGAGAGCAAACTGACCTCCATTCAGAGTCAAAGATCTGATTTTCGTCCCCAAATATCAGCATTCCATTTGCATTCATACATTAAATGATGTTTACTTCAGTGGTACGAGTCCACTTAGATAACCTCAGATTTATTTGAAGACATGGAGACAAATATTTAGATAAAATCTTTATCAAGTACTCTGATGCTAGTACACTGTAATTAATGTCAATTGCTTTGCCTCCCATCAAGAGGACTGACAAATGGAGAACCAGCGATAGGCGACCTTTATAGTTTCCGGTCCTCCGTGAAACCATCAATCCAGCTTCACATATGTGGGTGGGTTGCTCATTAAATGTTATACACTTGTCTGTTTTATATCTTGCCAACTCTAACCTTGGATTCATCAGGACAGTCAAAACAAACCTCTTCTGCTGTTCATTCGGGGTCATTTTCACTTCAAAATCCTTGCTTGTGTGCTTATAAAAGATGCTTTCATTAAAGGGAGGGTTCACCCAAAAATGGACTCACCCTCATGTTGTTTCACACCTGTAAGACTTTATTCTTCTCATGTGGAACAAAAAATATATATGTTTTGAGAAATGTCTGTGTTATCTTTGTACATACAAAAGAAGTCAGAGGCAACCAAAACTGTTTAGTAACCAACATTCTTGAAAATACCTTTTTTTTTTAACGTTCCACAGAAGAAAGAAAGTCATACGGTCTGAAACGACACGAGGGAGGGTAAATGATTTCGTTTTCACTCTGACAATTTTTATTTTTGACTTTGTTTAATTTTGTACAGTGATGGGTGAATGCTGTGTTGAACTACATTTTGTCGTTTTCCCATGCAGAAGTCTCTGCAACGATGCTGCGGGTGGTTTTTAGGGTGTTTTTTTATGTATTTTCTGGATGTTTTCTACATGGTCAACAGAGGAATCACTACGATATTCTGTTCTCCATATGACTCATGTCCCTCCTTCCCTTGTCCTGAACATCTATGATTCAGCGTCTGCTCTAAAAATGATCAAATTAGTCCCTTAATTAGGGTGTACTTTACCTAAATGAGCACTAATGGGTAATTAGCTGTTATGTAACTTCATCACATTGGTTAGTTTCCTGTTGGACTGAGCTGCTGGGTCAACAATTTTTGCCTGTTCATTTTTCCATGGAAAAACAGTTGATCATGGCACTACTATAGCAACGCCAGTGCCATGGGTTTGATTCTAAGGGAATGCATGAACTGATAAAATATGTACCTTGAATGCAATGCAAGTCATTTTGGATAAAAGTGTCTGCCAAATGCATAAATGTAAATAAAACCTATATGTTTATATGCAAGAGTGCACACATATAAATATGCAAAAGCAAACATACGCATGCATGCGATTTGTTTGCCCATGATGATGAAGATTATGGATCTTCAGGTGTGGTGAGAAACAAAAATACTAGCAAAAAATATTATCCTTCTCGCTTCATTTCTATTTTCAGTTGCATGCAATGGCACAGCGTGAGATTTCCAAAACTATTACATAAAGATGTTTTAACGTGCAATTTATCAGCATAATGCCGTAACGCAACACAATGGCCATTTAGACCTCGCTATGTGATAGCATTTCACTCCTTTTCATTCCACTCTTGGGGAATGTCATATTCATAATGACTCGGCGCTTGAGTGCTTTCATGAGGCTGTTTTTTAGTCTTCTGTCGGAGGTCTTGAGGGTGAGTTGACGACTGATTTCCGCTCTTTAACAGACGTCTTGATGGAGCTAAATTGAGCAGTGGATGGAAATGTGGAGTGATTGACATCGTAAAATGAATGAGTCATTTGAACTCTTTGCTCACCATATACATTAAAAAATAGTATTATGGGAGACCTAAAATCAAGCTGCAAAATATAGTGTATTACACTTTTAATATGTTGTTACGACATTGTAATAAATGTGATCATTCTAAATAGCTTTCGTTTCAGATTGTTCTCATTATTTTCTCATTTTAAGACATAGGTATTGTGCTAAATCAGAAACCCTTCAAGATGAAACTCCAGGATCTGTTCCTGTGGCATTTGTCTTGAACATGACAGAACTATTATTCCATCGCATTAGGCACAGAAAATGAAACACGTGCTCATTATACAAGCGTGACTGAACAGGTTAACACTGCTGGGTGTCTTTGCTCTCTTTCTTTTGGTCTGGTGATCTTCGGATGGTACTCTCTCTACAGTAAAACGCTTAATTCTGAGAATGAATTGGGCACCAGAAAACTGATGGCAATGTTAGGACAAGTGTTGATGGAGGTGCAAATGTAATTGGAAATGGTGCCAATGTAATGGTGAGCAGGGTGAATAGTGAAAATCTCTCATTTTTAAGAGGAAGTATTAAAAAAAACAAAACAATCACAATGTACTAACAGTACTATACTGTATATGCAGTCATATATGTTGTCATGTGTAGTAGAAATAGTACTTAACCAGAATAATTTAACTTCCTGTTTCTGTGGCAAATGTATTTGCAGCTTTTGACCGCTAGTGGCATTTTAACCAGAAACTTCTACAAGTTATCAGGCGAACACATCATTTCATCAACGTAAGTATGTAGTGCTGTATCCATTACCGTTCAAGAGATTGGGGTATACTTTTATTCAGCAAAGGTGCATTGAATTAACAAACTGTTATTTTGAACTTTCTGTTCATCAAAGAATCCTGGAAAAATGTATCACAGATTCCACAAAACTATTTAGCAGCACAACTGTTTTCAACATTGATAATAATAAGAAATGTTTCATACTTATGTTCATAAAAACACAAGTAGCCTTTCCAGGACCGGTTCTAGACATTTGGAGGCAATATTATAATCATAATAATTATGTTGGAGGCCCCCACTCCACACCCATCCTAATAAAAACCACTGATGCAAATATAAAATGTAAAACTAATGTATCTTGCCGCACAGGGTGAAGTCAGTATGTACATTAACGACAATTTGAGAAAAATATAATATAAATTTTATATAAAACTATGTAAATGGCGCTCTGAGGTTCAGCAGGATTCATAGTACAGACGCCGAATAGCGCCGCAGGTGTGCGTCCACTAAGAAAACAAGCGTTTGAATTTTAAAGCCGGAGCTTCTCGTCTGGTGTGCGACCCCCTTAACAGTCTGGACACATCGACGGTGCTCGCGCTCTTTTAAAATTCATATGATCTGATATGCAGAAATGATGGTGATCGACAGAACGCATTTATTTTTAGAATACATTACAATCAACCCAAAAGAGATGATGACAATGCGCGCACCTATACGTTATGAACGGCACTTGTTCGCGTGCCTGTTTTCACTTTGCACTCCGCGAAGGATGTTCGTTTCGGTGCCATCATAACTCAATGACTTAAAGTCAGTTAGTTGCAGAAAACTTGATTTTCGTACCTTTTTTCATATATTCAGGTGGGACACACTTTGATACGGTGACAATAGTTGATTTCATTACAGGTGAGAGTCACTGTCAATTCATCTATATCCAATAGAAAAAGGGCCTACGGTAATGGAGGCCCCTCCGCCATGACCGAGCTCTGCCTGAGCCTATAACATACAGTAACTGAAATAAAACAGCCGTTCTGACGTGCATTTCCCAAAAGCATCATTAGCCAACTTATGGTCGCAACTTTCGGCTTTACAAGCGTTGTTGAGTGATTTGGTGTTTCCCGAAACGAATCCTTTCGACCTGTGGTTAGAAGCATAGTTTCTTATTATTATGGCATGTGGACTTAAACTGTTGCTTTGAAGAAAATAAGCAAGCTAACATGCAATACATTCTCCTCCATTCCAAATATATAGGCTACAAATTCTATTCTATATCTTCGTTTGTTGAGAGCATTAAAGTGGCATTTTTAAAGAGTGTGCATGTGCTTCTGTATCGTACGCCAACTTAAGAGGGAACCTGCGATTGAATGACATATCTGGAAATGAACCAAAACAATGGAGAACAAAAATATTGAAGTTGTCCTTAGTAGTAATTATTTCAATAAATAGTCTGACATTAATTCGATCTCATTTGCATATGTTATTACTCCACTTGCGTGATGTCATTGACTACATTGTTGGACTAATGTGGTTTGAACTTCGGATGTGAGACAAAGTTGCTACGGTTTCGGCAAGAAAATGAATTATGCATCGTATCATGGTGGTGAGCAGAGGTTATGTCGCTGTATGGGACACCCATGAGTCCTGATTGTCATAAGGATCATAGGACTATGTGGGGCTTCAAGACAAAGCTGTTAGTTTAAAAGTTAAAGAAAGTTATCAAACTGGTCAAACTTGTTAGGGACACTAAAGTTAATGGTAAAAAAAAAAAATATGAACACATGTAAGACACTATTAGATTCAGGCTGCCTGACTAAATTGAGCACAAAGGATAATTGACAGACAAGTGACTGAGAGGCTAATAGAGCCGCACACATGAGGCCTTCATGGTTGAGTGGAAAAACATTTAAAAGAAGGAAATGTCTAGAGTTCTTTGAGTTAGTTACATTTAGAGCTTGCTGAAAACCATGTGACGGAAACCTGAAAGCCTTTTGGAAGGTCTAATGATGCTAAAAGTGAGCTATATATGATGGGAACCGTGTAAATACACCCAACACCTTCCCCATTCTCATCACACTTTTGGCTTCTAGCAAAACGTCTAGATCTTAAAGTGGCCTAAAAAGCTGCCCAATTAGACAGCCAGAGACTGTTCGACAACATGTGACCACAGCGTTGCTCAGGGGCTGAGTTATCTGAAGTATATAACCTTACTTTCACAACATGTCTGATTTTATAATTAATAAACCGGGTGGCACATTTTCCATGCCAATCCATAAAAATTTTGAGGAAGTGCAAATGATTAATAGTTCATATGACACCTTTAGTATATTTGATGCAAATACATATTTATAAGATATTAAAGTTTCTTATGTTGGCTGGAAGCAAATTTGTCCTCTGTGGGAAAGGCAAATAAATACAAAACTCATGGTAGTATATTAATATTAATCATTATAAGGAATTTAAATAATCTGTAATTAACAGTATCCACATTCAATAGGTTTATAAACCCATTGCCTCCAGTCTGTATGATGAATTTCAGGCCAATTTACAAACCTTATGCCCCAAGAGTAATACATAACAAATATGTTTGAGGCCTTATGTGTAAGATAAGTGATTTTATTTTAAATGATACTGACAGCTGGTTTCTGCTAGCCAGATTGGATTAACAGTTTAGTATGGAAGCCAATACAACTGCACAAATCCCTAGAGTCAATCTCCTAGAATCAAACACAGATCTTATTTAAAATGAAAATTTAAACCTTCTTTATTAGTAGACTGATGTCAAATGCCTGTGGTGGTTCAAAGCAATGCACTCACATAACAACACGTCACTCTGGTGTTAATACTGCACCACTAAAATATCATTTTGGCGTCATATGCAACAATACTTTACACAAAGCTGTTTGAAAATGTTGTCATTTAGTTCCAAAATTGTATGATTTTCTGTCTTCCATTGAGCATGAAAGAAAGTTTCTTCCCACAATGACTGAGATGCTCTTATTTTACTGTTAGATTCCAAATATGA